>QLOI01001032.1:0-29065 GCA_003313605.1 Tuber umbilicatum
CCTAAATACACTCTTTCCTCCCGCTCGCCCATCTCAAACCTCAAATCTACCCTCCCTCGATCCCCGCTCTCCCCGCTCTCCCCGCCCACCTCTAAAAAAGCAAAGAAACAAAAAACACAATGAACAACCCACCAAGATACCGGTACGTAACTATGATATCATGTGTAACCACCCCTTATATCTAGGGTTAGGTTTTCTTTCTCAGGTAGGGAAATAAATAAATAAATTAAAAAAAAGATTCATGAAACTCCGACATCGACAGGATTTGAACCTGTGCTCGCGAACGAAACAGATTTCTAATCTGTCGCCTTAACCACTCGGCCACGATGTCTTCTTCTGTGAAACCATGTGGGTTTGCACCTTGGAGGTGGTAAGGGGTGCGGCGGAAGGGAAAAAGGGCATGGCTTGGCAAGTGGGAGAAGAAGGGTTCTTGGTGGGGTTGTACTTGAGTAGGTTGGGAGTAATGTAAGGGTTTTTTTGGGGGGGGGGGTTAAAGTGCAGTGCTGGGTGTAGGCTGTGGGTCGGTTGTTATAAATTTATCTAGTTGTGCAGTACCGGTACTGTACTGTACATGGTTGACGGGGTTCCTGGGGTGTGGTGGTATACTGGCAGGTGAAGATTTTGGATCAATTAATTTGGTTCATCTTGGCACTTTTAGGATATACAATCAATTGGATAAATGGGAAACCAAAAGCCATCGGTAGGTCGATCATCCCCTGTCACTGATTCCTCTCTAGATTTGTCAAGGAAAAAAAGGAGAGGGGGGGTGAAAAATATGTCTTCTAATCAGTTCTACCGGTACTCGCACTTACAACTACCCGCAATTAAGAAGCAAAAGAAAGAAAGTAAAAGGCCTCAGAAATGATCAATGCTTCGTGTATCCCGTGAACTGCGTCTCCGTAACCTCTTTACCCATCGCCGCAGTCGACGATACACCGCCGGTGACCATCTTCAACATGTTGTCAATGTAATTCGCTCCACTCCACTTCTGGTGAAGGACGACATCGACGCCATTCTCCATTTCTGGCTCTTGCACAATATTGCCGTAGGCTTTCATACCCTGCTTGGCGTAGTTCTTTGCGAAGGTGTCTACGTTGTGTTAGTGTGGGTTTGTTCCGGATAGATGGGAACGGGAGGGAAGAATACCTGATGCGAGAGCAGTGGTGTGAAGACCTGCGAGAGTGATGAATTGCCAACAATATCCGAGTTTGCCGAGGCGCTTGATGTAGGTTTCTTGCTCGTCGGATGGCATGGCGGCTGCGGTAAGGTGTTAGTACAAGATTATTTTACAGAGGTTAGATAGAGGGAACATGCCCTTCCAGTTGAAGCTAGGCGAGAGATTGTAGGCAAGCTTCTGTTCAGGCCAAACGGAGTGGACACCCTCGGCGAATTCAGCAGCCTGGGAAAAATCCGGCTTCTTGCTCTCCATCCATAGGCAATCGGTGTAAGGCGCGTACGCCACAGCTCTCATAATAGCACACTTGGTGCCACCTCTGTATCTGTAGAATCCCTCCCTAGTTCTGGGACTCTCCCAATCCCAGAAAATATCTGTCCCGGTGATGCCCTTGGCGATAGCCCGCGCTTCAGAGTTCCTCTTTCCCCTTGCAGCGGAAAGGTATTGTTCAATCAACCCGGACTTATTGGGATAACTGCAAATGTTGATAGCGTCAATAACAGCATCATCGAAAAGCTTGATGTTGGCAGACTCTAGCCAGGAATCCTCGATTGCTTGGAGTGCATCGCCAGACTTGCCGGAGGCTTCCGCAGCGGCCATCAGATCGACGAGAGGTTGTAGCGACGGGTTTGTGCATCCAAGAATGAAGGGGTGGTCCCGGTGATCGATAGTTGAAGTAATAAGGGTCGCAGCTTCGGAGTCTGTGCGGGCGACGGAAAGTAGATCGACGCCTGCGCATGCACGAGTGAGAATTATGGCAATAAAGGAAGGGAGTTGTAAGACTTACCCATGATATCGGCCTGCGCCCTGATGGCCACCAACCGATTGATGTGCTCGCCCACAGGTACCAACACCTTACCAGCCATATGGCCACACTTCTTAGTCCCAGGCGCCTGGTCCTCGATGTGAATTCCGGCGGCGCCCCTCTCGATGAACAGCCTTGTGAGCTTCATGACAGCTGTGAGTCCACCATGACCGGTGTCGGCATCAGCGATGATAGGACGAAGGTAATCGACGTTCGGCTGCTTAGCACGCTCCGATGCCGGGACAGATAGGCGCGCTTCTCGTTGCTTCCTGTCATGGAACAATTGCGCCTTGAAGAGGTGGTCGACTTTGTTTGGAACGGTATCCTAGTGCACGTGAGTCACATGAACAGGAACCCCACACCCCACATTCCATTCAAAATGACATGTGAGAATCAAAGCCAACCACCACAACAAATAAAACTTACCATAGGGTAGTCCGCAAGATCAGGGCTGGGTTCATGAGTGCTGCTAGCGGTAGAAGAGCATTGCCATCCACTAACATATACCGTCTCTAAGTACTTGGCCATTTGAGTGACCATGACGGGGTCAAGACAACCGTAGGTGTAGCTAGGATCTTTTGATTCAAATTTCTTCTCCAGAATACTCCAGAGCTTCTTGCTCTGGTTATTACTTGGGTAGGAGATGGGTAGGTTTCCTCTCTTGGAGACAATTTGCTCTGCCGTGAACGGTCTTTTTGTGTAGCGCCAGCGCGGTGATGACCACCATTGCCTCACGGCTTTAACTTCAGCCTCGAAGGCCTTCTGCTCCACCTCCATAGCTGCTGAAGAAGACATTTAATTTTGAAAAGGGGTTGGGAGTGTAAGATGCAGAGGAGGATTTGGGGAATAATTAGGGAGAAGATAGAATGTATTCAAGAAGGGAAGAATCGAGGAGGAGCGCATAAAGAAGAGCATTCGAGAATCGGCCCCTCGGAGAATCTCGGTCCAGCGGCAGCTGGCTTGTGAATGGCATATTCAAGGCTCTCATGGTGCCCCTAGCTAGTAGTTGTCTGAATGGAAAAAGAGTTGAACTTGTTACGGTAAAAGGCTAGCTCTCTCGTCCATATGTCGGCTTAGACGAATAGGATTCTCTGCGCCGGTAACGGTCTTCAGGACCAGAAGCAGAATGGTGGATCACACAACGGCCTAAGGGGCATGTGAGAAAGGAACTAGCTTCAGGGTCTGAAGTGACTTCGGGTCTTTTCTTATTTATCTTGACCTTGCTCGTGCCGGCATTGTGGACTGGTTTGTTGGGCTCGGAGTAATTTAAGGATATTAAAGCGCGGTTGCACCGACAGCGAGATTCCTTACTAACAAACCAATAATCTAGGAATAAAGTTGAGAAAGTTGCCTTTAAAGGAAAGAATCTCGCTGTGGGTGCAATCTCGTTGAGGGTGCAACATGTCTAGTCTATAAGCCGCCAAGTTAGTCCTGCCCTCGAGTCCGGCATGGTAGTCAGCGTAGCCGATTCTATCAAACGCTAGAAGAATCGACTAGGGATGTGTTAGACCTCGGCAACTTTACCAGAACCTCAGCATTAAATTCTAGTCACGCGAATATCTCAGAATCAATTTTTGTCCTTCACTCTGTTAGCTTTGTGTGTGTGACTATTGTTCGTACGATTATGTACTATACCTCAACTTCATCCTTTAGGCTATGGTGGGTGATTCCTCGTTCGCTGTCAAGCAATCTTACTGGCATTACGAATCCGTGCAACAATCGCTGCCGGCCAAGGACTGATGGCTGGTTGATATCTAAATAATTTACAAAGACCCACCTGCTCCCAGACACAAGAAAAAACTTGGAAATAATGACATTACCGGAAATAGAACTGGTCTGTGGTACTATTCTCCTTCCTGGACTCCACTGCCGGCAGCGGATTCTCCTATTGAGCCCTCTTTTGTTTTAGGCTTTACGCCAGGCTGTGTCCGTGGTGTGTTCCTCCTTTCCCTCTCGCCCCTAGCCCTTCTTTTATTGACAACCGGATAATACCTTTTTCCGTTAGTCTTGACCGTGGGGACAGGGCAAAAAATGAACATACTCATTGAAGCTCAGCAATACCCCCAGAAGCCTCATATCCATATCGCTCTGATATGCTAGATCACCTAAAAGGACCACTACTCTTGCCTGAAAATCTCCCGAGAGTGTCTTCAGTCTCTGCCGCAAACTCGGCAGCATCATATCTTCGGGATTAGACCTTCCTGAAGTCTCGCCCTCCTCATCTGCTTCCCTGATACCCCATTCGCCTTTCTTTGTTCTTGTTTCGATCCTTTGGCCCCTCTCCTGTCTTCGAGTATACTCCGCAACGCTATATCCATAAAGGCCATCTACAGCATCTTTGTAGGCAAGCATTATCTTCAATATTTCGTGAAGCTGGGTCATGAAAGTGTCATCACCATCGGTGCCTGCCCTCTTTCCTTTACCGCTACTCCTAGAACTAGTGCTCCCTAGCAAGCCTTTATGTGTGATATGTTGCAGGTATTTCGCATGTGCCTCGATCAAGTCATCCAGGGTCGCCTCTGGTTTAGATATCGCCGTCTGCAGAGTATCCCAGGAAGACTCGATAACCTTCATGATAGTAACCGATGAGAGAAAACTCCTCTAAACCTGCACCAAAATCGTGGGGCTTACCTCGAACAGGATATAGTATTGCAGTTGGTTAACAAAGTGAACCATCTCTGCGACAACACAGCGAGCCTTTTTCCAGTCGGCTCCTACCAAGTCCTCAACTGCCCTCAATACCCCACGCGCTCCGGCCATAAATCGCCTCCAACTACTTCCAAGAGCAAACTCGACTCTTTTTACTCTCCATAAAAAGTTAAAAACCTTCAAGTACTGCCTACTTCCGTAAGGCGTGACGACAACATCCACAGGTGCGTCGATCTTGTACTCCAATGTGAACACGTCCCATCCGATCTCTCCATGGCTTAGTTCTAACATTCTCGCGTCAAGCCTTCGCAAGACATCAGGAGAGTCGAATTGTGCATTTGACCCACGGATCGCGTGTTCTAACTGGGCTGTTAGGTTGTGGCGATATAAAGTATTTGCTGGCCTCTCTAGGCTAGTGGAAAGCCCCTCCATAAGCAGCGCAATAAAATCACCCTGGCCAAGAAGGAGATATTTCTTGAGTGCTCGGAGGTGATCAAATAACTTAAATTTGCTCCCCATTAATTCAATAAGCCTAGCCATCGTTGTCTTATATGCTTCGTCGATGCTCATTTCTAATCTCGCAGTATCCCCATACCCCAATTCCTTGGATGTTGACTTTGAGTAGCTCTCTACCCATTCCGAATCACTGCAGCCGTGTCGGATGAAGTTAAGGGACTTGCCAATTAGAAATACTTTTTTTGCAAATGATTCCGTCATAATAGTGGGCACCTGAGGCGAGTGGATGGTGTATTTGTCCTCCCATACTGAGGAAGCACCCCCCTTGTTGCCACCTCCATCCGGAAGATTAGGCTGTTCAATAACGAAAAACTCCAAATAAGGGTCTGTAAGCTCTCCATCATAGATCCAGTGTCGAAGCATATCATAAAAAGGTCGTGTAACATGGCTCAACAGCCGTTCTGCAAATGCATGTACGAATGGGTCCCCATGTGATGACGCAAAGTTATGAATCGTCGAAATGAGTTGTCCCCCTTTCTTATCTATTCTAAAAATTTCAATAAACTGTGGTTAGGGAAAGGAGAGGGTAACGGTAAAACCCATTGACGCACCACTGGTCTGCTCCACTATCAAACTCATCAGCCGTAGACCCATAGTTGCCTCCCTGGTCCACACAACACATCTCTTCAACGTAACTCCTGCAGTCCTCACACCGATAGTAGTCTCGGCAGCCGCAACTGCTCTTCTGATTTCATTCTCTAAACACCCAACGAGGTTAATGTAGCCCCGAAGCTCTATTCCAATTGCAGACTTGAGCGATTGGCCTACTAATCCGCCCTCAATGCCGCTTTCAGATGATGATTGTACAAACTCGTTGAGACATCTATAAAGAAGCGAAGGTTCTGCCAGTGTATGTAGTAATGACACAAGCGGTAGTGGCAAAGTTGGTGGTATTGAAATCGCGTACTTTTGAGTTGTCGAAATATCGCGCCCGGAGGGTGGAGCCGATACGCTAGATGTTGTGAAGGGGAGATGAGAAGAGGAGAGTCCGAGCAGTGTAAAAGGTAACGAGGATAAAAGGCCCTGCTCGGTTGGCTCTAAATATCACAAGGTTAGCTGTCTTCCTGAAATTAGCCAACCGGAAAAAAAGCACCAGAGTCCTCATATTTCTCGGCGAGAAGCTCAGCTTTAGTTTTCATAACACCATCTTCCTTGCTCTGTCCAAAACTGTTCCACTGTGAACCCAAGTCGCCTCCCACAAGCCCACCTGCTCCTAGTCCTCGGCCAGAATCCCGACCCGGTAATCGATGGAGGCCCATATAACTAAACGCCTCGGAAAAAGCATACTCTCCCACCGACTCCATCCTCCGGTTCCCGACAATGCCGGCTTCTGGGAATACATCTTGAATTCCTGCTGTTGATGAGGAAGGCCTGGTTTTGGGAGAGTCTGAAAGCTCGTGGAGCAAATAAAGAATAGCCCATTTCTGCGATAAAACCCGTTGGTTCAGGAGCCTCGTGTATAGGGTTGAAAACTTCAATGCAGGTTCAGGAGTCTTATTATCCCTAACGACTGATGTCTCAGCGCCCATATCAGTGTTAACCGCCGTCAATATCGTGAGATAGTTCTATAAGAAACGTACGTCTTTTTTTGATCATGTCACTAACGTGCTGCACATCCGGTACAATGCTGGGCTGTCCGTGGCTACCACCTAGGGTGTCAATAGCTCTACCGCGGACAATGTTCAATTCTCCGTTTAACCTACCTCTTGATTATGGCCCTCGCCCTCTCCAGGGCCGCTTCGTGTCGTTCATCAGCTATCTCGTCGTCCTCATCTGGATTCGCTGGTATTATGGCTTCCACTATTGAGGAAAGCGCGCTATCGATTCGTTGATTCCGTTCCTCCGTCATTTTAAGTGGCGGTGGGGCTCATGAGGTGGGAGGTTTGACGGGGAGGCGTGTTTTCCCCACACGCACAATGCGTTACACAAGTAACATAGTTTGCCAAGGTATGATTGGGCGGTCGGTTCACGTAAAATCACTCGGGTTTATACTTCTGAGAAACTCTTTTGTGTCGGGCGATAGCTGCAACGGGCCATGGAATACTCGTACTTATGGCCGGTACCATTGTATTTTAAAATCCAAGCATGATTTACCGGAATGGCCGGACGCTTTAGAGGCCCCTGCTCGGCGGCGTTATAAATTTTTTCTGTGATAACGCTTCGAAGAGCCACTGGAAAAGGATCACTCGGAGCCCTAGGAAAATTGTTCCTCCAAAACACGGGATTATATTGGCAACCAGAGCCTTGACAATTTGGATGACTTTAAGTTTGGCCACAAAGATAGTACTGTACCAGTTGATTTGGCCCCGCAAGCAGGGAAACCCCCAGCTAGCGAAACAACTATCGATCAGTAGGCAGGGCGCCTCGCGGCCGCACGATATGTAGCGCTCATGCCACCGGCATTCCTCACACAAGCACCCCTCTGGAGGACCTGAACATAAGGATTAAGGATTTGTATGGCAGATTGCGCAATCAATGAATAGACTATCTTGGCATCGCCAAACCGTACTAAATCACAAATGTCCAGGCACTTTCAGAGGGGCATATACAGGCCCACAGAGCACTTCACGTGGGGGTGCCAACCCAGATGAAAGAGTTCCGGAAGAAAAGAGGGGGGAAGCGATATAGGGGTTCTTTGGAGTTCGATTGGGGTCCGACCTCGGTTGGGAGGGTAGATGCCGGGGTGGTAGGAGCGCCGGAAAAAATGCAGGGACGGGGCGGTTGGCCGAATCCTGGGCTGAACTGTACGAGTAATAATAAGTCTTCGACAGCAGCTCGCCAATGTCGAAGCCGAAGGGACGTGAACCGTGTGAGCTCTCAGCGAGGCACTATGAATCTTGGCATCTTAGAATAGTAGTAAAATGGATTTCATCATTGAATCCTAAGAAAAACTATGAAAACCGAAGGTATCCTTCAACCTCTATCATTCCAAATACTTTTATCATGCCCGCAAGTTAAACGATACTGTGATTCTAATATGCATACGTGAACGGATGGCCGTTGAAATGGCTTATACCAGAACGGCCCCAAGCCTTAGAACTGCTGCAGCCATGGTAGGAGCAGCCCCAGGCACTGTGATCCGTTGCTGACAAGGAAGAAAAGGTCGTAAAGAGGAGGGACGACAGAGTCAAAGGCTATTACTAGAGGAGGGAATCATTTCCGAACGATGCTATTTTCTGTGCCCGCTTGGTTTTCCGCTAACTTGAACTATATGGCAGTTACACGAAATTACAACATCTGTTCGAGGCAAAACCCACATGAAACACAAGAACATGGACACCCTGTTGGTATGGCACCCTACCGGAGTAGCTAGCAAAATGAACATAAAAAAGGACAAACTAATAAGTTTCTCGGTTGGTGCTGCTCTGCTTCTCTGCATAATATTATTATGAGTAGAATTAGGGCTTTTTTCCCCCGCCTACCACTGGTGTTTTCTCTTCTATATTATACGGTACCTACCTTTGCTATATTGGGAGGGGAGATGTACAGTTGGTTCCATAGTAATAATATTAATATAATAATTAAATCTACGGGTTTGATAAAAAAAGAAATAAAAAGATGCAAAAGTATGTTTACCTCCCCGATGAGCTAGGATCTATCTTTAGGAAGGTAGGAATTCTTTTTACCCCAAAGCCTTCTCATAATACCGCTTGTGCCCTAGGGTTCAACTCTCAAATCTAAACAGTAGTTGCCAGGAAAGCGCACTCGTGCTGCTCCACAATGTTTTGGCATCCCTATTTGTTGTAGGAAGCGCAGTACTAGTTCTAGACTAAATACTAAGTAAATTTACGATCTGTAAAGTGTTTCTACTAACTCTTTTCTACCCCCAAACCTCCGGTGCAGACTCGAGTATATAATTAGAGTCCATGGTAGCGGCGGGGAGAGTGGAGGTTCAAAAGTCTTGGAACATCTGGGGTCAAAAGGGCCTGAACTCTCCACTTGATAGATGCGTTCCGAATCATCTATGAACCTCTGCTGCAAGAGCTTCAAAGCAGTACTTCACACTAGGACCGGGAATATCAAGTATTAGCCAGGAAGCGCGAGTGGAGTGTTAGTGTACCTTCGTCATACTAAATTTGGCTATCCACCATATGGGCCTTGCCGCTTGACTGCAGTAGGGTTTTTTTCCTTCATTTTTTCGCTTTTTTCCTTTGCTTAAACCCTTCAAACGATTTAGGTATAGCTGGGGCACAATCATTGTATAATGCTAGTTTACGACACAAAAGCCCAAAGTGCTGTGCTAACAAAAGAAATCTTTGAGAGTGGTAGGTTGGAGGTTAGGCGGACGCTTGGTTGTTATAAGAGTAATAGGGTATGCCGGCGTCTAATCCGGGGTGGGATTGTGATCGCTTTGGGCATTCGCCTAACAGCTCCATACACCCTCGATATGTACAGAAGCTGTGTGAATGGCATGCTGCTTGCGAGTGAAGTATGAAGTAATATCAAGACAAATCATGACATATCAATCGAAGGATTTGGGCCCCGTGCTTGAAATTAGCCTACTGTTCTCACCAGTACCTTAACGTAGTTACCCGGCTGATGTTACAACACAGGGTGTCCAGGACAAACAATACCCAAGCCCGACCCCACATCTTATGCTTGAGGACCCTGACATTTACGTTGAATTGGTTTATATGCTGATAGACTAATTGAGCTTCGTTTATTGCGCAGAAACTCTGATGAACGGATTCTCTCAACCGTTGCTTCGGTGTCCGGGGCTTTTGTTTGCCCTGTCCGCTTCTGTGCTTTCTTCCACTGCGTGACAGGTCCCCCCTTCGAGTTTACTCCTTACCTCCCACTTCTCGCTGAGAGAAAAGCATTAAAAGTCTCGCGCCCTCACCCCTTACCCTTTATCTAACCGACCCTCTTGACCTCGAGGGTGTTGTTAGCACACCTTTGTCCTCTTAACCGGAGAGAGAGAAATTGGGAGCTAGTGACCTTTAGCTGGAACTTTACAACGAGATTTGTTGACGTTATTATCCCCTCACCCCCCCCCCTCCCACTTCCACCTTCCGGGCTCGGTGTTTCTGGCGTTCCATAGGTCGAAAAAAGCCACCCGCCGAATGGTTCAGGGATAACGACGCGGTGCTGAATCTATATCCAAGCTCTGAGGGGCCATACGCTTGAAATGGGAGGAAAAACGGAGGAAGAGAGGACCAGACGGAGACCAGCTCAAGCTCCAGACCAGCTCTCCATGTCTCCTCCAACCCCGCTACGTATTGTTCCTCCCTCTCCCTTAGCTTCACACGCCGCAGGTTATGCCCCCAATACCTCTCACACACCTGTTTCATCGACACCGCAAGCTCTGCCCACCACAACAATGTCATATGCCATGGTGACTAAGGGCAACACTGCACCTACTTTTCCCTCGGGAGTTTTCCAACCTCCCTTATCACGGACCTCGCAACAAGTATCACTGCCACCCGGTGCTCAACAACACCACCAACAGCAAGGTATCGCAACGCAACCAGGATTTCATCCGCCTCAATCTTTTCGTCCGAATCCCCTCCAACCCCCTTTCAGCCCTTCGGGTCAACTGACGTCGGGGGCCAGCTCCTCTACCGCAAAAACCTGGCAGCCGGATGTTTATACTCTTCCCTTCATACCGCATTATCTGCAGGCCATCAATACACTCCCTGCTGCGCTTGTCGCATCTCTGCCAGCACCCTCGATTCCTTACCACTCCTTCATATCTTCATTTTGCGGTTCGGCATTTTTAAGGCCTCTGCCGCCCGCTCCTGCTGTTCCTCCAATGTCGAGCTCGTCCGTACTAGTATCATCGTCGGACCTCACGCCAACAATATATTCCGAGTACTTTTTCAATCTCCTGTCTCACGAGGTTTCGGCGCAACACACGGAATTTCGGAAATACGACCTTTTTAATGTCCCGATTTATATCCAGGAACCATCACAGAGCCTTTATAGGCTTGTCGTTCCGGGTATCCGAGAAGATAATCCTCCTGTGCAACTAGGAGACGTAGTAAAGCTTAGACAGGTCAGACAACCAGGCTACATGGGGATGGGAAGTACCTTCACTGGATATCAGTACGATGCCTGCATTTATGGTATGGATAAAACTGTCGGATACATTGTTCTTAGGGTGGATCATCTGGTGCTTGAATCAGGACGCTTCAATGTTTGTTTCGTTGTTCAGGAAAAGCGATGGACTGGGGCTACCAGAGCTATTGAGGACCTGGGAGCAGAGCTCGGGGGAGCTAGTTCCAGAGAGGTAGCTGGGAATCCGATCGAGGGCGCCAAGGTTAACGGAGTCGAGGCAAATAACAGACCCGGAGTATTTGTAAGACGAATGTTGTTCCCCGAGAAGGAAGACGGGATCTGGCAGACGACGCTTAGTAGGGGAATTTTTAAACGGCGGTGGTTCGATGGGGAGTTAAATTATGAGCAGCAGGTAAGAGTAGCTTTTCGCTGGGCTGGGATCACAAACCGTTCTTTCTTTCTTTGCTTTTATTTCCGTGGTTGTATTATAGGAGGGCGAATCTGTGTTGGTAGATGAATTGTACTATGATCCGATTTTTCTGTGGACAGTGCAAAGCATAGCGGACTTGTCCTGGCTTAAACTGGTTATTTCGAAGGAAATATGGAAGTAGAGGAACAGAGAAAGAAGGCTAAAAGCAGTGATATTACAGAAAGCAGTCGACACCATTCTTCAGCAGAACTACGGAAACGTCCCATACCTGATCTCAGGACCTCCAGGAACAGGGAAAACGAAGACTATTGTGGAAGTGGGTATGGGCAGAGTTTTCATCATCCGATCATAATTATGCCCTTTATTGGACAGGGAGTGCAGGCTGACTAGGGTGCATTCATTTCTTAGCATTGCAACTCATCTTCACACCTTCCAATCCAAAGCATCACATTCTCCTCTGCGCGCCGTCGCAGGAGGCAGCAGATACCCTGGCCATGCGTCTGGTTCCGTATCTGAACCCTAGAGTTTTATTTCGTCTTCAGACTAGTACCAGAACCTTTCCTGAGGTGCCTTCTGAATTGTTGCCCTATTCTCACATAGCGAATGATATGTTCTCACTGCCGGAATGGAAAAAGCTCATGGGGTTTAGGGTGGTTGTCTGTTCCACAAGAGATGCAGAGATATTAGTAGAGGCTAGGTGTACTAACAAGGATTTGGCAAGGTGGGAGAAGAGTGTTTTTGATTCGTTGAGGGGAATTGGGGACGAGAGCGATGGCAACGACCCAACGGCCAGTGGAGTGGTCGAGAAAGGGCAGATCGTAAATGTTCATTGGACAGCCCTGCTTCTGGATGAAGCGGCGCAAGGTATCGAACCAGAGGTTGCAGTTGCAATTTCTGTTGTAGTACCCCCGGAGGAAGCTAGCGTTGATAAACCAATTTTTGTCATGGCGGGTGATCAGAGGCAGTTGGTGAGTGGTTCTTTGTGGATGGTGGATTTCGCAACAGGGGCCTGGCCAGAACTTGCTAATACAGGGTAATTTAGGGACCAAGAACTGTCAGCAGAGTACCACAGCTTGATATGAGTCTGTTTGAAAGACTTTTTTTACGAGAGCTTTACAGCCAGCATCCGTTGGCTAGGCAAAGCTTTACACATGCTTATAAACAGAGTCCTCGGGTGTGGAGTGCAGAGAGAATTCTGGAGAGGAAGAAGGCATTGCTGGTGCGTTTTATGAATCATGAATTTCACCTTTAGGATATTGACTAACTTATATCTTAGCCGTATCTCCGCCCGCCGTTCACAAATTTAATTCGGAATTACCGCTCCCACCCAGCAATTCTGGCTGTACCAAGCGCTCTTTTCTACAATGACACTCTGGTTCCTGAAGCATCGAACACGAATTATCTGGAGGGGTGGTCTGGGTGGAAGGGTAGGAGAGGGATCCCCGTGAAATTCTGTCTTAATGGAGGGATGGATGAATGGCATGAGGAAGGGGTCTCATTTTACAACCTCCGCGAGATAAAAATTGCCTGCAATATTGCGAGGGATCTTGTTTCGTCTGGACTCACCACACCCCATGAAATTGCTATCATGGCACAATTCAGAGAGCAAATTCGGCGTCTAAGAAGAGCGCTTCGGTCACCAGTATACAATCTTCGGGATGTGAATGTCGGCCCTATTGAGAGCTATCAGGGCAGCGAGCATAGGTTTGTTATAATTTGCACTACTAGGTCTCGTGAGCGTTTTCTAGAGGGAGACCTTGAAAGAGGCCTGGGCGTAATCTTTGAAAACAGAAGAGCTTGTGTGGCTATGACACGGGCGAAGCAAGGATTAATCGTCATTGGGAATCCCTGGATTCTGGGGAAAGATCCTGTCTGGAGAGCCTGGATGGGGTTCTGCTGGCGTCACAATTCTGTGGAGAAAGACTCTTTCGAAGACGAAGAGGCAGATAAGGCTCTCGATCCCCAAGCGAATGAGAAGGATGTGATGCTTGGGAACGAGGATTCTCAACCCAACACGGAAAATCCATCACTCCCTAATGGATATTCAAATCACACCAGTCGAAAGTTGCCAGCGATAATAGAGCTGAAAGTCAACAGCTGGCAACCGCCCGAGGATGAGAGAGAGACGCCGCAGTATATCAGTCGTTTGGAGACCGCTTTGGTGTATAGATCCAGAATAAATAATAGCTATACTGGGGCGCTTGGGGCCGTTCATGGTGGTTTTGATGAGGACGATCCAATGTGGACCGCAGGAATTGTGGCAGAGGAAGCGGTTAGAGGGGGGACCGGAAATGGGGATCTCCTGGGTGAGTAAGCCAGTTATTATACATTCTCACATATCGCGGAATAACCCATAGCATCTTCATACTCTCCTTCGTTTTAACTCATGTGCCTTTTTTTTCTTCCCCCCTCTTTTATTTTACCTATTTTTTTCTTCTTCCTGCAATAATTCGTGGCACCCTTTTCCACTTCAACTTTATTTGCTGGTATTTTGTTACTCAACTTTAATGCAGTGATGCCGGGAGATGGGGGGCGTATAGAAAAGGGGGGGGAAAGCCAGCCAAATCATCGTATCGCTTGTTTAGAGAAGAAAAAATATTTCTTTCGTTTTCCTAGACTTCATTCTATCAAGAAAGATAGAACACGTCATATCTCCATGCATTGTCATCTAACCCTCACGATTTTCCTTTTTTCCCAGGGGTTGTTCCTGCGATACCCTCCTGTTATCCCCCTTGTGCCATGTGGCACCCAATGCCTTGCCTACCTGGGCCAAATATCCCTATCCAATACTTTCGCTTGCATAGAGATGAGATGTCCTTACCAATGACGGTATTGGCGAACCGTCCTTCCTATGGGAGATCCATTGCACCCAATACCCAATCCCAACGCAACCACCCCACCCATCCTTATTTACATAAATTTCCCTCATCTTGTGAAAAATATTTTCTGCACCCCATTACACCAAAGAAAAAAAAAATGAAACAAGTTGGAAAATTGCAAAAGCTAACCAGACACGTACCAATTGCAGAGACAACAGCAGGAACCGGTATGCCATGGCCGCAACACCTCCTAGACAACACCCTTTTCGTAGACGGGGGCTTGCGGGGTTTGGGTATGAGGGGTTCTATTGAAGAGGATGGGGTAGAAAGTGAAGGGGTTAGAGCGGATGCGGATAAGGAGCAGGCGGGGCCTGCGGTAAGGATAAGAAAGAATAAAAAGGGCTTCAGCGAAGTCAAGGCCGCGGAAACAACGCAAACGTCGCTGTTTTCGGCAGGGCCGGAGAAACGGTGGGTGTGAGTGAGGTAGAGACTAGACTTTCCTGATGACGGGTCTCTTGCTTTTTGGGGGCTGTTCCTCCTGGGTGGTTTCGTCTTGTTTCTTTTCTCCAGCTCTGGATAGCTTTCCGCATTTTATCCTTTCCCCCCCGCCTTTCTCTCTTTTCTTTTCTTTTCTTTTTCTCCCTCTTTGTCTTTCCTCCATTTCCTTTTTTTATATTTATTCCTCTTGACTATACTTTTGTATTACGGTTACGTTGTGTCTAGACGTTACATGGCTTCTCACTCGTGCGTTTTTATTGCTATGTTGTTGTTATTCTTGCCTAGGATTGCCTTACCTTTAATGTATTTCTTTCCCTATCTCTTCGTTTCCTTCCCCTATGGTACTCACTTATTACTTTTCACATCCCCACCCGTTCTCATTCACCTACCGCCATTTCGTGCGGTTTGCTTTAGCGTTGCATTTGTGGTCTCTTTCTTTCGCTTGTTGATTCTTTATTAGTCTCTTGCCATGTCTTGTCATGTATGATTGAAGAATTTTCTGATCTGGGGTGCTCCTTCTCGTTAGTGGTGCCAGTCAATGTAGTCATGAATGTTAATCACTGTTTATAATGCCTTCCTTCCCTTGCTCTTCCCCACACTATGGGGAGATTGTATAGTGACTTTGTGTTGGCTCGAGGTCAATGTCCGGCGGGTGAGTCTTGAGCATACGCATCGGAGCTTTGTTTGGGAGGGGTGGGGGTGGGTGAGGGGTGATATTATCTCCTAGGCGGGGTGGAGCCTGACGGGAGTTGTTCGGGGGTGAGTGGGGTTGCGTGCTCAGGACGCTATTAGCCAGTGGTTTGGGACCGGGAGTGTCCTGGGGAGCACGAATACCAGCCCTTGCCCGTCGGGGCAGTCCTTCGGACTCTCTCGAAACTTGGCCCAGCCCTTACAAGGACAAAACGACATCACAGAGTACACAGACTTTGTCAATCACATGTCATACTCCATAACGTATCAAACCCACAGCACAATGTTATGAGACGTGCGATCCTAGTCACAGTAGACCCCGTTTGCAAGTCACGAATACTCACTTACCTTCACAAAGAGGCGGCGGCTCGTTCGGTGCTGTGTCCACTTTCTCCACGCTACAAGTGCTCCGTCAGGGACACGAGGGGAGAAAGGGCAGCTTGGGCCGGGGTGCTGTTGGGGCTCCCGAGGTTTTGGGTGAGTAATGGGGATTGGGCGCCGGGGAGCGGAGAAGTCTAATGTTGGGGACGGGTGTTCGGCAAACGTGGGTACGATTTGAGATCATATGCTTAACCCTAAAATCACGCTTTCCCGAAGCGCGGTTCGAAATCGCAGCGTTCCAGACACCCCCCCTCTTTGATTTTGGTTTCGATTGCAGTTTTGGTACCGTAGGGATATCTCGAATATAGTTCTTTCTCTCGGCTTCCAAAGAAGGAAAAGCAAAAGAGGTTTTGCACCGATATTTCAACATTATCCATATAGAACTAAATACCTATCATCCGAACCACAAATCGAAACACGTTGATAACATTCCGAAGCGGCGCTGCAAAGCGCCCCGTGATTTTAAATCACGACCCGAAATCGCAACCAAACACCAAAGACGAAGCCAACCTCTTAAATGCATCCCATTCAACCATCCGCATTGCTGTTAGAATAACAATAGCCACACAAAGGATGTAAATACGAGCGTCCAAACCTAGCGTAGCCCTCATTCCACACAAGTATTCATTCACAAGCCGCTTGAAGACATTCCCGTACCAGCCCGCATATCTCCGTGGCATAGTCTCATTCCCAGCCCGGGAATGAAATATCATACACTAGCCACTGCTTCAGTGATACCTGTACAACAGGCTCCGGATAACAAGACAAAAGAGGCAGGCGAGCGAGTGACACATGGTGACTATTTGGAAGGGCGGTGACGGTAAATTAGTCGTAAGCTACCCGGACCGATTCCGAGCCCGCTGCGTATAATAGCCGGTTCCTCGCCTATCTCACTGTGGGCCCCCCGAGAGAAAACACTTGCATTGCTTGGATGCTGGTTGAAAGCTCGTGCGGGGGGGTGTCGCGGTCGGCGTAGGGGGTTTGAACTTGATGAATGAGAAATACGCGGCCGATATATGTACTGAGCGAAGTTTGTTGCGTTGACAGCGGGGACGCCACTCGCCTCAAATGGCGCACTTTGTATTATAGTCTATTATATCACTTGGATTTTCTACTGTCGGTGTTACAATCACTCCACGGCGCTGCTAGTCCCTCCTCCCGCGCGACCTCCGAATCACAGGCGGGTAAGGTAATGCAGCAATCACTACTTTCAATCCGGAAATTTCAAATGCCGCGGTAGGGTCACCATAACCTCCTTACCGACTGCTCGTACGCCGATATCGTGGGACCTAGGTGAGCCTGCAGTAGTTCTAGTCTCTCCCAACTAATATATAATAGCTTACGCTACAGAGACATACTAGTGGGAGAATCTACCCCCCCCCCCATCATACATTAATCAACCCTTAGATGAGGTACACATCCTACATGTTAAGACATCTATCAGAAAAATTAGTCTTCTGGCCTCTACTGAGTACTGTAATGGAAAGCCTGTGTGTTATGAGACGATCAGGTCGCGCTGGAACTGCACGAGTACCATCAATCTTGATCAAAGCTAGTACTAATACCTCTGCTTCGTCCCGGGTTTTATGGCTACCCTTGCACGCTGCGGGGGCAGGGCTGACCGGGAGACAGGACCGGAGCGAGAGCGACGGTAATTATCAAGGGCGTGCGGGAGGAGTGGGAGAAAGGAGGACAGAGGCTAACACCAGCGATTCTCGACTATGTTATTTTGAAACTATTATAGATGGGCTGCTCTCCTGGGGAGCCTTTGTTTCCGTTTTCTTTTTCGGTGGCGGTAGTGGTACATAGGTAATCCTGATAGACGGAGCCGGAGGGATTCACTATCGGAGGTTGATGATCCGTTATCGAACCCGTTTGGCTCCCGCTGTTCCGGCGAATCAGTAAGCGAGATTCAGTAATACTATAACACAATAACATGATAGACTATGGCTCGGAGTTCCCCTAACTTGAAGCAAAAGGTACTGGAAGTTAGACTATGCGCAAACTCCATGCACAAACTCTTCTTTCTTTTCCCCAAGCCAGCTAAGCCCGCCCAGTGTCGTCATGAGCAAGGGAACGCGTGGCGTCGGGACTACCCCGCCTTGGGGACATGATTCGAGTGATAATCTTCTTTACTTCCCTCCCTTCGCAAGGCACCTATGACTCAGTTTTCAGCAGTGCTCGTAGTCGCGCTGTATGCGCACATACCCTACGTCAGCACCGGAGAAGAGTAACCGATTACCTAAGAGGTCATTAATTCTCACTCGCAAAGTTATTTTATATTTTAGGGTTGTACGAGTCCTACAGTACTGTACTAGTACAGACCGGTATACCGATATAACAAATAGGTGTAAGCTTGGGAATAGAAAACGTCAGGATGCCACGCGCCTCCTTTTACGTCGCGGTGTGGTGGGCAGGACAGCACTGTATCAGCGCAACACGGTAGAATTTCTTATGTTATGCTATGCTATATGGGGCTGGGGGAGGAAGGCCCGGCAGGGCGAACGTGGTTTTGTATTGTATTGAATTGCTGACGCGTGGGCAAGTATGCGTCGTGAGGCTTCCATAGACTCGGAGTGTATTTATGCCTCTTGGGGAAGGGAGGGAGTAGTGAGTACGAGTGGGCTCCTGACCGTGTTGGCGGCGACGGTGCGCTGCATGCATGTTAGATACCGGTATCAGTGTGGTGTTGTACCTACCGCAGTTCAGGCCAGGTACAAAGGGGAAGAAGAAGCGGCTGGAGTTTGTTTAGTTTTCCAATATAGGAGCATCCCACGCCCACATCCTCCAACCACCCGTGGTTGTCGTTGGGGAGGTGGGATTTGAATGGGGGTTTTTCAATTGTGATCTCGCTACACTATGCAAGTGCCGGATAATGCTTGGGTCCATATTGTGTAGAAGTTGGGTGATTGCGCTATGCGGCGCGGTGTGTGCGCCAGGTCTACTCGGGTACGGATGATAGGTAGGCGGTGGCCGTAGGTGGTGGGCGCGTAAATGCGGCACAAAAGGCCCAGCCATAGATTCTGTACGAGTGTGTTCGTGCCTACGGAGGGGGGGATCTCCGATCATGGAAAGGTTTTCTTCGGGTTGTTGCTTGGTCTGTTCCATTGTATCGCGATGCGGCGCGGGTACGGTGCAGTATCCTGCTCGAATACAATGTCCCGAGGATCTGTATCCCGGGCTTTTGATACTCGAGTACCGTACGGTACAGTACTCGTACAGTCTTCACGGCACCGGTACCGTAGTCGTGACGAAACTGAGGGTGGCCAAGAACAGGGATCAATGACAAGCAGCTTTCTGCAACCCTAACCTTGACGATTTATTTTTTGCCCACCAAATGCCCCTGTTCGTCACCGCTCCAGTTTCGTCACGACTACGAGTATTGCGAAGACTGCACGGTGGGAGAGCTGTTAGGTGAGAACGGGAAGGTTGAACTGGCTTGGGAGCATGCTGCGGTGCGGGTGGAACCAGGTACGATTCTGGTAGACTATGGTTGGTTTGTTGCATTGGATGCCCTCTGGGCCAGCTGCGGGTTGAAATAGAAACATGTTTTTAATTTCCGAAGATCGATCGACCTGGATTGCGCGTTCGAATTACTCTAGTCGTAATGGCAGCCAATCAGCGGGGAAGTTTCGACAGCTTCTCTCTGCATCACAGCTTCCGCCGCTTCAGATATTGGTTCGAGCGAGGCGGAGTTCTTGCTACCACGCTCGCCGGCACCATCACCAGTAAGGTTCGAGTGGAAAACGTGGTCTACCGTCTTATGATAAAAGACCGTGGATTTGTACTGTACCTGCTTTCTTGGAGACATGAAGGAGCACGGTTTTTGGTATTGACTTGGAGATTCTCGGTCGGCAGACTCCTTCGTCATGATGCACGACCCCCGTCACAAGCGGAGGGATAAGCGATAAGCGGATAAATTTCCTGGTTGAAGATCTGTTTACATTTCTCCGTTTGCGATCAATCAAGGGGTTTTACACCGGCTGGAGGGGCTCCGAAGCGAGAAACAAGTTACTTATTAGCTAAGCGCGTCAGTCCTTCTCCCTCCCGCGAGGCTACCTTTTCAACGCTAAATTTTCGGGGGGTTGGATTGAATACTAGGATCACCGTTGCTGGCGGCAACGAAACCAGCCTCCCCAATACCTGCGCCACGCATTATCTCCTCGAAAACACCCACCACCCCCAACCACTGCGCCCACTCTTCCGAGTGCTTACCCCTGACCTATTATCTAGCCTATCCCGTTTCCTCTCCTCGTTGCTCCCCCCCCGTCTCCCCTACAGCCAATTAATCTCGACCTCATATCCACTTGTTACTGGACCTTCCACTCCAAGAAACGATTCGTGCAAAGGTCCTGCAGTGGGAAATTGTTTCTGCTATCTAGCCAGTTGAATTTCTGGGGGTTCGTAGAGCCAGTCCCTTCCTCTCTCTTACAACTTTCTCGATCTTTTCTCGCGCTACTACTGCCTTGACACCTTACTGCTACACCGCCGTCACTTTCTCACGAACTCGGTTTTAAACAAGTTTGTTTGTTCATCGCCCCTTACACTTGACTTGGGTCGTGCGGATTTTGCCCTACCGACAGATCGTCGGGTACTGAGATCGTAGAAGTCCAACAACGCGATGCCCAGGGCAGGAATCAAGGAGGCACATCCCGCGGGAATTTGGTCTGATCTTTCAGTAGATGGACCGGTTATTGGGGAATTGATTGTTGTGTTGGATAAGGCCGTGAGTTTTTCTCCTGCTGCCCCTTACCCCCCCATATCGGTCTGGTTGATGGTTGCTAACTTTTACAGAAAAATCTCCCCAACAGGAAGAAGATTGGCAAACAAGATCCCTATGTTGTAGCCCGTCTCGGGAAAGACGCACAGCGAACAGATGCGGATGTTCGTGGGGGCCAAACACCTCGATGGTAGGTTCTTTCCTCAGCGGTAGAAACGGCCTCTTGATCTAGCTTCTAATCTCCCATAGGGATAAGGAACTTCGTTTCTTAGTACGGAATTCTCCGGATTACAAGTCTCTGAAAATCACAGTTTTTAATGACGATAAGAAAACTGATCTTATAGGCGAGACTACCCTTAAGTTGGATAAGATCTTGGTTCAGGGAGGCGGAATTAATGATGGCTGGAGGGAATTGAGGTGTAAGGAGAGATACGCTGGGGAGATCTTGATTGAACTCACCTTTTGGGATGGCAGGCCCAAGGGGACACCGCCGGCGGAGAAGAAAAGAATAGAGCAGGATTTGGGGGGAAAGGAGAAGGAACGGGAGAGGGAGAAGGAAGCGCCGAGAAAAGTTGGGGGTGCTAGGGAAATGTCTAGTTCCCGGGATAGAACCGTAAAGAGACGGCCTTTACCGTCGAATCCCGCCCGGTCTTCTAAGGAGGATGTCAGCCAGCCGGTGCCCGTACCAGAAAAGCGGACCAGACGATCGAGGCATTCCTATCACCCTGGATACGAGAGCAACCAACTTCAAAACCAGCATTCGTATTCTGAGCCTCAGCATCCACACTATCGGAGTCCCAGAGGTTCGTCCGTGTCTATGGCACCCGATCCTTCGCCGGTCACTGCGGGAGTTTGTGATCCCTATGGAGATAATCATATTCCTGGAGGAGACATGTTTGGTAGATTTGAAGAAGATGATGGCCCTCAAGGGCAGCCTCCTCCCCCACCTCCACCTACCCACCGAAGGCATTATGAGGCCTCACCTGGCCATCACTCGCCTAACCCGCCGCGCCCTCACCAACAAACCGTTCACAAGAGGCACAAGTCACAGCATCAATTGAAACATTATCAGAGTGTTCCGGACTGGCAATACTATCAACAGCAACAACGGCAGCAATCCCATAGTCCAGATCCTCGCGAGCGTGAGATGCATAGAAGTAACAGTTATGACCCACGGCTGCCAGCTCAGGATCAATACGGCAGTTCTTATCCTGGACCTCAGACCCGCTACCATGGGCAGGATGAATACGACGAGTATGCGTATTCTCCAAATGCAGTTGCTTCAACAGCCCATCCACGACAAACGCTTCCGCTTACCTACCAGGACGAGAGTCCTGGGCTCTCTTATGGACCTACGCCGGCAGACTCTTTTGAAGACTTTGGAGATGAAGGCGGTGCTCCTCCTCCGCCTCCCCCACCCCACGGACACAGCCCTACTCCAATGCGTTTCGATGAGCCGAACTGGGGAAATCACAAACCGAAGACGAAGGAAGAGGAAGATTTTGGGCTCCCAAGCTATGAACTTTCTACGCAACTCGCCCATCGACGATCACATAGCAACATGGACGCCCGTGCTCTCGAAGCGCGAAGGCCTTCTGTTGGAATCGAATCATCACCTACTAGGAATGGAATCCCAATTCCTCCCAGTCTCGTGCCCGGCATTGACCCATTGGTTGCAGCACAAATGTCTGGAAGAATTGAGACCGAGAGGAGATTGAGCTTTGTGGACATGTCTAGTGGGCCACTACAAATAGAGGGCCCTCCTCAGCCCCACTCGCAGGTGATACAGCATAGATCTAGCCAGAACTATCACAGGCCTCAGGTCGAAGAAGTTCAAGACGTGCAACTCTATCAACCTCAGTTGCTTCCCGAAGATCAAGTGGTGGGGCGGCCGGTGGCAGTGAGAAAGGGTCGTGAACAGAGATCCGCGCCTATAGTCAAGCCTATGCCTATTCACGGAGAGCGGGATGCTGTGGTGCCCGCAGTTGGGGCGACTGCAAGCTCAGTCAGGCGGAACTCTACTCTGGTTATGGTTGCACCTGAGCGGAAGCCGGTACCTCCGCCTGAGCCAGTATTCGAGGGGCTTCCTTTTTCGCCCGATTCTTTCGATCTGATCAACCCGGGCCCCAACGCCTCCCTAGAGGCTGCTATCAACGGCCCAGGTCCTACCTACAACACTCCTCAAGAAGCGGAAGAGGCTGCCAGAAGGTGGAATGCGGAATCCAAAAGAGGGAAGCTGCCGAGTAAGATGATTGTTCCTGGGGTTAACAGGGTATTGGATGGTACCGACGTTCTACCACCTGAGAGCTTTGCCCCCGAACCCGAAAGGCGAGGGGGCAGAAGCCCACGCCCACCTCCACCCGTGCCGGCCGAGTACCGACGCCACAGTACGGGGAGGCAGAGAAGTCCGAGCCCCCAGCCACCAAGGAGGGGAGAGAGATTGGCTCTTACAGGCCCTGTGCCCCCACCGCTTCCTAAGAAGGTCAGCATCCGAGATCCTTCTCCTCAGCCTGACCGGAGTGGAAAGGAGCGGGAGAGGGCTAAACTCCAAAAGAGGCTCAGAAACTCCCAGAGTATGGCTATCCTCCCTAGTAACAGCCGGAGCCACGGTAGCTCCCGTGACAGGCACTCAATAGGACCCGGCGCAATGGTCATGTATAACCCAGGGAGCGAAAGGGAGCGGCAGGTGGAGAGGGATAGGGACTCCCGGGCTCTTGTTCCGGCTAAGGGTAATGCCAGATATGGCTACAATTCAGACCAACCAAGAGGAGGCAGGTCCCAGCAGCATCAGTCAGCTCCGCCTCTTCCCGCAAAAATCCCAATCGACACAACCGGCATGAGCAGGGAAGACTACCTCCTAAGCCAGGAAATGAGTTTGATCAGCATTGGACCCACCAACGGAGGACGCACCCGCAGGGGAAGATATTAAGAAGGCCTCCAATACCGCAACGCTCTACAATTGATCATCATACCATCATATGTTTCGTGAATTGTGAGATACCGTGATGGTTATTGGAAGCGTCGAGAGAGTGCCAATATGGGGGGGCACAAGGGTGTGAATGTGTGCGAGTGAGCACTAGGGCGCGGACGATGATAGGGTTATGCTTGTGTAGAGGTTTTCTCTTATTTAAGTATGATAGCCGATTAGCTAGCAGCCATTGATAGAGAGTGCGCCCTTCTACACCTCCAGCCGTCATCACAGCCGAACCATTCTTTCACCCCCATCAACATAAAGAACTATAAAAAAAACGGCAACGAATTATGGTGATCAGATATCATGTTTCTCAAGCAGTCTCCGCTGATATACGCAGAATTACTGTTTTATTTTTCATTTGGCGTGGTTTTCTTTGCTTATTTGAATTTTCTCTCCGTGTATGATATCAATACCTAACAGTCGTTTAAGCCTAGTATAAGTGTCTAGCTACCCTGTCTTTCGGGGGGATCTCTCGTTGGCTGGATGAGCTAATGTGCTAACTTGGTAGGGACTATTCATATTTTGTTCAACATCTATACGGAATAACTTGGGAGGGAGAATAACTTGACAGCGCAAGCTTATTTGTGACTCCGGGAATATCCGGGAGTGGGAATAAGTCACTTGCAGTCGGAACCTCGGAGGGTAAAAGTAGTTAATAAATGTTTGTTGAGTAACTTGCATCTTGCGTGTCTGGAATTGATTATGGCAAGTGTAGTATGGCCTACTGCAGCGTTCCCCCCCCAAGTTACCTAGCACGGAGATCACCCCGTAATCTACTTTCTGGTATTTTTCAGTCTAAGCTTGTTCGCCATGTTCAGCATATCGTAAAGGAGGGTGCTTTCCCTTTCGTATAGCACTGCAGCTATGCAGAAATTGACTTGAGAAATTCTTGCCCCAGAAAGAGGTCATTATAAATTGTTAATATTGCTATCGTTCCGCTTTTCCTTACTACCCCTACTGTACATACAGTACCTACCACAGAAGGAAACCTCCCCCAACACTCTCGACCAAATTAGAGGTATTGTGATTCTGCTTTTACTCACCTTTCCTTCCCGCTTTTCGCAAGTGAACCGCCGGATGTGCCATGGGCTTATCGCATTAGAAGCCGTTATCGCTCTCAATTGGCTGGCCTTGTGAACCTTGGCGCTCGGGAGATCCCGTTCTTCGGGATGCACCGGTAGTGTGGAGACTAATTACCCTTGGCCTGCCAGGAATACCTCACTGTCTCGGGCCGTGAAGGTAGGACAAGAGGAAGAAGGGGATCGGGCTAGATGGGCTATTTGATGACTAGACAGCACCTTTTGATAAGTCGCATCATACCCACGCTCGGTCCCCCGAATCAGGGTGAGTGTTGAGGCTGCCCGGCAAGGCGCTATAATCAACTCGGCCGGTTTCCCTTTCGTTCAATGCCCTCGCTACTCTATCGCACTGTATTGCCCGGAGCTTAGGTGGTGGTTACCTGGGAATGGGTTCGCATCAATGTGGTTACTTTTTATTCATTTGCGGGGCGTTATGCGCGGTGTAGTGGGGGCTTTAGGGAAGTGCTGTTATGGTACTTGTAGGCCTAAGAACCCCGCGGCACTAGTAGGGGATACAATACTAGGAACCCGCCGCGGAATCCCGTACCCCTTCCTTTCTTATTCCCCGGGGAGATACGTTACCACATCAACACTTCTAATATTTGAGTCTGTAGTACTACACTACGTGCCGGTACTGGCGCTTTTTGGGCCCCTGCCGTGCTTGGTGGATTGAAGGAGTCATTCTCAAGCGCGCTTCGCGCGGGTAAGCTTACTGCTGTGTGCGGTAGTGTGCCGGTATGCTGACGCTGGGAACAGGGCTGATTAGGCTACCAGGGTGGTGGCACGGTACTGTACCCTTCATGGTGCGATAACCCCAGACTTTCGTTGATTACCGTGTAATATTATATGATACAGTATGATACAGCTTTCTTGGTACGGAGGATCCGTTGGAGGGGCATAATGGCAGCTCTACGGATCTTTTTTGTTTCTGGACTTTTGCTCTTATGTTAAATCATTTTCTGGTACCCGCCCTCGCGATTATTGGTGGCCTTAAAACCCAATCCACCAAGTTTCCGCCCTGGTAAACGTGTTTGGCCTATGGTAGCCGCTACTAGCGTCCGCGGGCCTCGGTGGGATGCTGCCTTAAGGCAGCAAGCGCCGTATTGAATAGTGCTGTACCGGTATTATAAATGGCGCCTCTACTTTCCAAAAAAGAAACAATCTTCGTTAATTATTTTACCTCGTGACCGCCTTCAGCTTCAGAGAATTCTATATTAGACTCCCTTCAATCCCTTCAATCCGCTATCTTTCAAACAAACCCTCTCGATATCAAACGATATTCCAGTTGAATCGTCCTCATGACCAGAGTCACCTACGTCGATAATGACTGCCTGCAGTCCCTTCCGCTCATTTCAACTTCACTCAGGTCTCACATTGTGAACCTCACTGCCTCCCATACACTCACGCAGGTGTATAGAAATTCGTCAACTAGGGATATCTCTGAAGCCCTGTATACATTCCCACTCTACGAATCCTCTTCTGTCACGGACTTTCAGGCTTTGGTTGGAGAGAAGACAATTAAGGGAGTGGTCAAAGAGAGGGCCGAGGCGAAAGTAATATATGAAGCTGCTAAGTCCGCCGGAAAAATCACTGCCCTGCTTTCCCAGGATACCAGCGAGGTATTTACAACCGGCGTCGGAAACATTCCAGCCGGCGGTTTAGTGGTGGTGGTCATCAAGTACGTACATGAATTGAAGCAGGGCATTGAAGTTGATGAAGTCAAACTCGTGGTTCCCACTGTCATTGCTCCAAAGTATGGGAACGGGCCCTCCAGTACGAGCTTGGTTTTCGGTGATCGATGGCGGACTTGCTGGGGCAGCTTCTCGAAAAATATTCAGGATATTGGTAATGCGGAGGATGCTGGTCTTTCGCTCTCTATCACCGCAACGATGAGTGGGCCAATCAGGGATGTTACTTCGCCTAGTCACCCTATTTCTATCGGTCTTGGGTCCCATTCTAGCGCCGGTGACACAGACTTCGATCCTACCAAGGCGTATGCGACCCTTGCTCTTGCTTCTCGGTCTTTGAAGGGGCTTAATAAGGATTTCTCACTTCTCATCAAGGCCAACAATATCGGCAACCCTAGAGCATTCCTCGCTCCTCATCCTACATTGAAAGATACGTCTACACTTATGGTTACAATGGTTCCGAAATTCGCCCTCCCTTCGCAAGGTCATGAAATCATATTTGTTGTTGACCGGTCAGCGTCAATGGATGATAAGATTGCCACGGTCCGATCTGCTCTTCAACTTTTCCTTTCCTCACTGCCGGTTGGCTTATACTTCAATATCTGCTCATTCGGATCCAACCATTCATTCCTTTGGCCGCAATCGCGGAAATATTCGGAGGTGTCTCTGAAGGAGGCGAAGGCTCATGTCATGGGTTTTGATTCCGACATGGGTGGAACGGAGATACTTGAAGCTGTGGTAGACACTGTGAAGACGCGGCGACTAAATATGAGGGCCGAAGTTCTTATCCTTACCGACGGAGAAGTCTGGAACACGGAAAGTTTGTTTGGATTTATCGGCGAGTCTTCCAAGGGCGGGAATGTTCGTTTCTTCTCACTCGGTGTTGGGGATACAGTCTCGCATAGTCTCGTTGAGGGAATCTCTCGAGCTGGAAGGGGGTATTCGCAGATTGTCGGTATCGCTAGTAATCTCCAGAAGAAGGTCATGCGCATGCTAAAGGCAGCATTAACACCTCATGTCAATGACTGGGACATAGGCTGGGCCGGAAAACCCGAAAATCAACGTGCGATTCTGACCACCCCCGCGCCCAGAACCGTTGCCCCGGTTTCCCTCTTTGACCCAAACTGCGACCCAGACAATACTCCCTTTGCCCTATGTAGCAGCGCACCCACTCTCACGCTACCAAAGGTCATCCAAGCTCCCGCAGTTGTCCCTGGACTGTTCTCATACTCCCGAACAACCGTTTACTTTTTGATATCCAACGGCGACCAACCGGAAAAGGTATTCCTGAAGGGCTTTGCACATGTCGCCAGCTCCAACACCATCTGTCCACTTCAAATTGAAATTCCCGTACAAGCGATCACTTCCACGGGGGCATCACTCGGCCTTTATTTGCTCGCCGGACGCAAGCTCCTCCAAGACCTCGAAGAAGGCAGACTTTCATATCTCGAAGGCATCTACGATAAGGTAAAGGAACCAACAAAGCATGACGAACTCATCGCGAAGGAAGGAACAAGGGTCGGTATTAAATTCGGACTAGCCAGCAAATGGACCTCATTCGTAGCAGTCGCAGGGGTCGAAGCAACAGGGGAAGGGCAATCAAACCGGCAAGAAGAGGAGAAGGCAGATGTGCTTACGAAGGGAGAAGCGCAAACCGCCAACCTTAGATCCGCAAGTTCTTCCTCCCGGGGGGCGGCCGTGAAGGGCGGGTCAATAGGGGAAGAGCAACCAAGTCAGCAGGGGTGGGAAAGAACGGATGCCCTTAAGAAGGGAGAATTGAAAACAGCCAGCTTGGGATCCCCAAGTTCTTCCTCCCGGCGAACTAGTCACTCGAAATCGGCTATCGGGAGTGGGAGTGCCGCAAAACGTGTTTCAGCTTCGCCTGAACTGCAAGCACAGGATTATATATATCAGCAACAGCAGCAAGTATCCGGAGGAGGGGTCGGAGCCTTTGGTGCGTCACCTAGCGTATCTAGTGGTGGCACCGCCAAGGGGGCCTACCCGGGAGGCCAACCACCACCGCCTTCGCCCCAGGCTTCTACACAGTCGAGCGGGCCTTCTAGACACCCAGTCGTCGGGGGGGCGGGGGCAAGAGGTGGATCCTTCGGCGCAGCACCGGAGTTGAGCAGCGGGCCAGTAGAGGCCCGCCCGAGAAGATCCTCATCCAAACCGACCGCAAAAGACAGTGAAGACCCAAGCCTGATTGGGGGAACCGCAGCTCTCCTTGCATCACTCGTTCGCAAAGGAAGCCCCTCATCCCCAATCTCTAGCTCATCTTCAGCGCTTAGTCCTTCGTCACTAGGGCATAGCCCCTCCTCACCGCCGGAGACTCTCCCCGCCTCACAAACACCGACTTCAACCTCACCACCGTCCGCCAGAGCCGGACGTTCCACGACCCCCAAGTCGTGCAGTCCCGCATCCCCGCACCGAGCACGCCACACTGCACTGGGCTCTCATTCCCCGGCCTCCCCATCGTATAGCCCTATACCTCAGTCCAGGAGCCCCCCACCCCAAGTTGACGGCACCCCGCGACTCTTTAGTTCTGTGACCCCTCCACCCCGAGTTGTCTACACCCCGCAACTCCATTGTTCCGCGACCCCCACACCCGAAATCGACTACACCCCGCGACTCTTTAGTTCTGCGAC
>QLOI01001036.1:0-34957 GCA_003313605.1 Tuber umbilicatum
TAAGGATCAGTGGTGTATGCACTCGAGAATCACTTCTCGTGTAACCATTCGATCGCCCCATGCGCCCTCATATATCCTGCAAACAGCTTCCGGTCGGAAGGATGGCGACAACGTATACGGTATTACGCCGCCGTCTTCAATCATAGGCTTTTACTAGTAAACCAGCAACTTCCCTACAGTTGGCCCATGACGCGTTGTCTGCACATCGAGGCCAGAGGGGGGTGTTAGACTCGGATTTCTCAATGTTCGCGCAAGGCAAGATTTTCTCCGGTTGGTAGCCCAACAACGGATTACCCGATTGAGCCCAGATTCGAACCTCCTATATAATCTTGCGTAACAAACAATCTTATGACTTTTCCCGAAATTTCGCGTAACCTTTTACGCTCAAGGTAGGGTAACTCCCATTCAAAAGTAGGGTAACCTGTTTACCAAGGTAGGGTAACTATACTCCCTAAGGTAGGGTAACTAGCTGCCTTAGGTAGGGTAACTGGCCGGAACTCTCGGAGACCTTCCGAACTCGCAGCGTAGACTTCCCTACCTACCCGGTATACCTTTTCTCATTCGCAGTCTAAGCATTACCATTTGCTTAGTCCACATGGTAACCCTTTGACAGAGTTTCCTGACTAGCCTAACCGTAACCCTTCCGGGCTCCGGCATGGGATAAGACTAAGTCTACTGTAAGATCCAGCAGGGTCGTTACAATCATAACCTTCACCTCATAAAGTCTCTCCTCCGAAATCAATTTTGCCTTCCTCCAAGACTTTATACACTCCATTGCTTCAATCACCTCATCAATCATCAATCAACCTTGACCGACTATCCATTATGAGATTTTTTCCACTAATAGGTATTAAAATGGTTCATTACAATAAGTATAGTAAGTCTGAGTAAAAGACAGAAATAAGTAGTTAAACTAACCTGGTGAAAACACGCTTAACATGTGGCCACATGGCTGCAATACGGTGAATTTCCATTGCCATAATCGATAGTTGGGTCCAGCGTGGGTTTTTCAACTGGTTAGACCAATAACCGACTAAATCATCTACTTCATCACCCTCCTCTACACTCAGAAATCGATCCCATTGATCTAGGTGATCATGCGTAAGGTGAGCTCGTTTCTTTGATTTCCGGCGGGAAATAGTAGGATCGTATATTGGACCAGAGCTTTCAATATTACTTAATGTTACAAAGGAAGAAGGTTGACTGATTGAGCCAGTGAATGATGAGCTGGGATTCCCGGGCATGGTGGTAATAAATGATGGTAGCGATTTGTATTCCAAATTCCATAACCCTTGACTCTTAGTTTGAGCAATTTCAATCCACGCCTGATGTTCACTCCATTTGATCTCAAAATACTTTAGCTTCAGATCAGGATCAAGGGTGACAGCAGCGTATAAAGCAGGTAGTTGGTCTGCCAGTGAATCATGTCTAGTATTTACATTCATGATATTAGTTATCGGATTAAAGTAAAATTTATCCTCTAGGTAGGAATAATCAGAGGAGAAGTTGTACTTATTGAGAACAGACCATGTATGATTAATTGAGATTAATAAATGGACACCATGGATAGTGGTATCTGAATACGTGATTTTGGCTGATTCTAAATGAAATAATAATTCATCCATTGCCGGTAAAGCCCTAGCCAAATATCGACTTGAATGTGACTTGATAGTACCTGACCCTTGTAGCTCTAATGTTAATGGAAGGAAAGGTTTCAAGATAAATAAAATAGTAGTTAAGTCTACCCAATTATCTAATGATAGTTCGTCCACTGTACTTGGCTCGAGGAAGGCACCCTCGGAGGAGGGTACGGTGTTATTCTGAGTAATCAGGTCAGGAACATTTCTTTGACCATTGACCTGTCGTTCCTCGGTAACAGCAATTCCTATAAACTCATCAAGAATATCTCGTAGTTCAAATGCCCTATCAATTGATTCCGCATCGCTTGACCAGCGTGTTACATTTCGAACAAGTGGTAATAGTGGTTCTTTGTAGGTAACTGCGCGTGTTTGTTGAACCTTTTGACTGAAACGATCTCGTCTCTGTGGTGTACGAAGTATCTAGCTTCCTATATTATGAAGTTTTCCAATTGCCCCCTTCTTCCACCAGGCCTTCAGTGCTTGCTTCTCATGTTCAATAGTTACTCTCTCTTCTTATGAACCTGATGTTCAAATGCTTCCCAATCTGCGTTCAATAAAAATCCTTTTACCACGAGGTTTATTATCTGACCGGGGCGGCACACCTGGATAATTTCTGGTTTAAACTCTATATCTCGTAGGGCTGAGAGTCTTGATGGCTCAACTAAAGCACTATCATTATTTGTTGCATTATCAGTAGTAATATAGCCCAATTTTGACACAAGCTGATCAGTATCTAAAACCTGCATAACTGTTTCCGCAATGTTTGCACCACTGTGAGAGCCAAAAAATCGCCGAAACTCCAATGTGGTAGATAGTAGTTGACCACTTTTGGTAGCCCAATGTCTAACAACACCGAGGAATGACCAGTGGTTAGGTGAGGTCCAGAGATCAAGGCTTAAATGAATTCGGAATAGAATTGTCTCAAAATAAGTCGTCATTAATGTAGTTGACGTAAAATGTAAAGCCAGAAGCTAATTACTGATTGTAGTACTAGACTTTGGAAGTATATGGGGTATTGCACCCGGAGCCGATATCTGATAATTTTTCAAATATGTATTAGTACAATTATTAATAAGAAAAATATAAAACTTACACATGTGAGTAGGTAGAGTAGGAGAATAGGAAAGGTAGGATCATCAACAACAAAGAATGAGGTATTGGTAACGTAAATCCAGCGAACAAGAATTTCTTTAAAAATAACACTATTGAACTGGATTCCAGGGATGGGTGTACGACCAAATACTGCCTTAATCATCGACTGACCGGCAATCTGACTTAGCTTCAAGCCACCATCTGGAAACTCATTGCTAGCACCATGTTGATAAGCAAGATGTTGATTCATATTTTTAGTAGAAGAATCCGTATAAATTGGAGTGCGACGGGATGCACCTAGTGTTGGTACAAGTTAGGAGGTTTCATGTTCTCATAAATAATTGTAGTAATACAGACAACAAGCGCATTTCCAACACCATTTTCTATTATCAAGAACCTTTATTCCATTCTCAGGTAGCCAGCAATGTCCGTTCTGGGCTATCTTTTTAGGAAGAAATGAAGAAGATATCATTAGCTGAGGGCTGGGTAGCGTATTTGTAAACGATGACTGATGTATTAGACTGTGTGAATGGATTGTATGATGGCCAGAGGAAGGGTCGCTCTGAGAAATATGACTATCAACTGTAGCGGTTAAGAGGTCAGATGGGGCAGAACCATGCAGAAAACAGTCGGGCCCTATAGATGACTGCCAGAGGAACCCATTTTACAAAAGACTACAGGGCCCGGCCGTCCACCCCTAAGACGGCCGTTCTAGCTATGTTCGGACGCCTTGCCCTGGCGTCCTTGCTTACCCTGCCCGGGACGGTTGCGAACACTGCTCAACACATTGTTCCTAATAGTTGAGTCCACTGATCTCAGAGGTGTGGTGTATGGGGAAAAAGACCCGCATGCCTTATTGCCGCCAATCCCACAGGCTACTGTTCTTTACCTTAGTGATAATACATCTTGGTTGTGATTTTTGGGTCTGCCTGTTGATTTTAATTCCTTACGTGTAGTGGGGTACTCGCATGGTGAACCCACTTGGTTTGTGCGCCATACATATGCCTTCTCTTAATTATTGCTTCCCCACCTAACCTCGCAGTCCTACCTTACCCATGAATCCCGCTGCCTTAAAATGGTGGTTCTCGATGCTTAACACAAAGACCACCATCAGATTTTTCTTTAGCAAGTCAATTAACTAGACCTCATGGAGAGGTTACTTGGACCTATCTCAATCAAAGCTCATAGTGGATTCCACCATCATATGAGTTATCGTCGGTGTGCAGAATGGCTCTCATGTTCAAGTTTACATAGAAGTTCGCCAGAGTTTGTTGTTGGTTTTTTTCAGAGAAATTCAGCAGGAGAAGGGATTTACGCTACTATGAAAAGTCACCTGGTCTGGTATGTTTGGATGCATGACATTTATGTGATCCTGGGTGATATGAATGGGTTTATCCCTCCTTGTATAGTGTATACTTTTGGATGTGGGGGCTGGTATGTAGTTAGTAGGAAAACGTAGATTCTGTAGTTACTGCAGAAACTGCTGTAGAAAGTGATAAAAGTTAGGCTGTCAGCTGCAGGTAGTGAAGCACTGGAATCTGGCTATCGATTTGCATTCATAGAACTACCATCAACATTGCCTTCTACCTAGAATAATAATAGCGTCTCCTCAGGCTATTCAAGCAAATACCCCACAGATCCTCCCGCTGGAGATGTTTATTCCCCAGGTCAGCGGGTGGAGACCTTAGCAATACTTCTTCAAGCTGAGTACCCCTCGGTCCATGCAGCTAAAAGTCTATAAGCTTTGGAGCAGGAACACAGAGGTGAAAAGGAAGCACAATGGGTTGCCGGTTGCTGGAACTGGGCAGACTTCCGAGTTTATGGGGGGGTTTTGGACCTATAGTGTGCTGGGCGGACTGAGAATGTCTGGGGACTACAGATCAGATATTATTATTCTGCTATTATTTCTCTCACAGTAATAGAGACGTTGCTAAAAGACCGTGGAGGTGAGGTAAATGTGTTTCTAGGCAAGCAAATTGCTAGGGATTGACGTTTGGATGCAAAATTATAATACAATGCAAAAGATTCTATTTGCCAGCGTGTACGGAGCCATTTGTTGTCAACTTCTACCAACGTTTCCGACGACAGTTGGCTCGTTCCTGCTATGGGATTCAATCCGATTTGTTTTTGAGGGAGGGGATAATACAGTAGAGTGGGGGAGGATGCTCGGGCAGTATGCATGCATATTACTCAGGAACAAGACACCCTCTACCTCCTTGTTGAAGAAGTAGTAGCCTTCTCATTCAGTAACACTCGTTTACCTATTTTTGTTTGATAAAAATACAGGCGAAGATGCCGGTCCTCTTCACTCACAAGTGAGTTCAAGACTCCGGGGTCATTGGGGAGAATGTGCTGGACATCAAGACCTCCAATAATCTCTCTTCCTCTATGACACTGAGAATTCGGCCATTCACGGTTAATCGCAATGTCAAAGTTCTCCTCCCGACTCCTGCTCTCACTGCCCCGGCGTCGCCACCGATACCACCGGCAGTTCCAGGATCGATTATGGAAGCAAGAGCGGGGGAGGAGCCAGAGTCGACAGCATTTCATCCCACGCTAGCGCCCGCTACCTCAATCGTGACCCAAACTTGCGTTCCGACACCGGCTGTCACGTCAACGCCCCCTCCCGCCTCCCTACTCAATACTTACGAAGTGTACCAAATCGACGGGATATTCACTGCTAGTGATGGGCACGATCATGCACGGGCGAAAATTTTGGGTCTGTGCTTGAGCAGTATTCTACTCGGGCACACGAAAATTTTAAGCTCCGTCATTAATGTGCCCATCACTATTGACTGCTGATATATTCTACAAAAAGCTTCTATCGACGCCTTCCACATCTGCCGACATTACCGCCAACCAGGAGCTCCTATCGCCGGGGCCGAAGACTGCAGCGGGGGTTTGGTGGTTAAGACGTACAATTGGATGAACGAACTGCAAAGAGGCATGATGACGGAGGTTGTGAGTGTTGTCGGGGAGGGGCTGGGGGGGATGAAGGCGAGGGGTTGGAGGAATGGATTAAAATTCAAGAGCTCAAGATTTTAGATGAGTCTATGTGAAGGGTGAGCCTCAAACGGAGTGGGTGGGGTTCCCTTTTTTGTTTGTTTTATATTCGTGTTGTTTTTTTTTTTTTGGTTGGTGGGCGTTGCTATCCATAGTTTTTTTCTTCCTTCTTTTGTTGTGGCTATTGACTACGGACGAGCACTGGGAATATGTTATTATGAACTGGCTCAAGGGGCCAAATGCTCCGTGAAACCCAATATAATTACGAAAAACTCTCAGTATTCCCACTCGGATAGCCTCGGTGGTCTAACATGCCCTCATCAACTAAAGTACTATTTTTGACATGTTTGCTAAGGTTGGATACTAACTATAGCAAAATAGCTGCCTTCCGGCTATTTAGTCCACTTGCTTGATATAATGAGTGAAGAGGCAACCTCAAAGGAACAATCACTGGTACTCGCCAAATCTAATTAGTGATTGGCACGATAATGCTGGGATAAAATTTTGGTGTGCTTGAGCAGATTGGTGCTCGAGCGCGGACCCAAATTTTCTGCTCGTGTATGATGGTGCTCACCACCAAATCTGGTACTAGTAGTCCGCCCGAGACCTTGACCAACCCCCGACCATCCAATATATAGACGATCAAATTGTGCTGGGAAGAAACCGGAATTGAGCCTAATATAAGTAAGTAGGAAAGAGACGAATATAAAGCAAAGGAAACCCGAAACAAATGAAAAGAAAGTAAAAAAGCTAGAATAAGGCTATCGGTTGTGGGTTCGAAGACTCATTTGATGAAGCTTTTCAGATATCAGCTGGAGAACTGGTGTTCAGAGTTCGCAACGGCCCGGGGTCCCTGCAGGGCCCTATGTGGGGGCTGCACAGAGCCCTGGACCGGACGGGATGGCAAAACGGGTTCCGCTCACGTCCCAGAAACCTTAGGACGGCCGTCATGACAGAGGAGTACCGGCCCCACAAGATAAGACAAATTAGCGCAGGTAATCGCCTAGGACGGTAGGGGACGGTAGGGGACTGTGGGGAACTGTGGGGCGTCACCGGTGACTGTGGGGGACCGTGGGGGACGGCCAGAAACGCAGAGAAAACATTGCTGGGCTGAGCATAAAACATTTTTAACGGGGGACGGCGGGGCAATGATCCTTGCCCTTAGTACGGACGGACTGCCCCGTTGTGAACACTGCTGGCGTCGAGACAACTGTAGCAAGCTAAGGGCAGCCGCTCTCCTCGGAGTTACTTTGAGAACTATTAGCAATACTGCCATTCACACTTGAGGTGTCGGGCCGCGGCCCCGGCCCCGGCCCAGTTGTTAGTGCGGCGATCATGCTGGAGCAGAAAGTTTACCCCGTGCTCGAGCCCAAAAGGGGCTCGAACATACCAAAACCTCATGCTCGAGCATGATCGTGGCCAGCTGCGGGGTAAGCGGTGGTGCTTCTTAATATCCCGATGGAGCTTGTACTATCATTATCTGAAACCCTGGTATCGATTGCCAATATCTAGACTTAAGATTATCCATATACTCTTCCAATAACTCTAGAAAGTCCAAGGCATCTTGCTTTGAGCCAGCCTCGGTTGTATCGGTGGTTTGACATGCGACATTAGAGTAGCAGTTAACTCAATAGATTTCGAAAAGTATTTCGACGAGGAAATAGGGCTAGAACCACGATTAATTGTTCCGCCGCATCTTTCATAAAATCTCAGCTGGAATCTAATCGTTATTTCCTAGCTATATTCCAACCAGGATGGTCCTGAGGGGCCCTTAAGTACAAAAAAACAAGAATGACTGTCCACAAGTTCCAGTCCCATCACATCATTATTCCCGCTTCTCACGCCACCTCCTACGATGTTCGTTTTCTCTCGTTCCACCACACCTACCATGGTGACTTACATCATCAGCAGACAATTCCCACATCTTACTTGCTTCTTTACGTACTAGCATGTTTACATCTTTTCTCTTCCTTGCCAATACCGCCACATCTCCCTTAATCCCAACCATTCCTAAACAAAACCGCAAAACACCAAACTTTGCTAACTATTGCGGAACACAGGCAGCTACATCATCCAGAGTATGCACCGGTAATTAGCAACAATCTTCAATCTTGTAGTCTATTCATCTTTCTCCCCCCTCCCTATAGGAATAATGTTACTGCAATAGTTACAACCCTTTACAATCTATCACTCGTAATTGGTGTAGGGGTACCTGACCGACATAGGACATCCTCGGTCGTCCCTTAAAGTCTCTTGCGCATGTTGCCCAAATTCGTCTTCCCCTCATTCCTAATACTCACTGTCCGCGTCCTCTCCGACCCTCTCACCATATTCGACGATCCTCCCCTATACCCTACCGTCTTGTGATACCTCCGATATCCTCGCTGGTCTCCTCTCTCATCCCTGCCGTACTAGCATCTCCCCTGCAGTCTGCCCAAGAAGCCTGAGTCCGGTGTCTCTTGCTGTGTCAATAAAAGCTTCACGTGCTGGCGTGGCAGCCCTACCCTCTGCCGGCGGTCCCACAAGTAATTTGCACTACAAAGAACTATAGTGAACGGCCCAGTCCGGTTCCCTCGTCTTGGCTGTATTCCGGCAGTCCCCGTAGGTAACCGGACGGTTCGATACACTAGTTTAGCTACAGCATAAACGTTAGCCGTTTGTGCCTCTTGCCCAGTTGTACTTCTTTACCCTTTAACCTTCACCCATTAAGACTATTCCAGCTATCTGTAATTCTACTTCTTGCTTTAGCCTATTTCCATTTTCAACCTGCGGTGCTTACCCAGGAGCTGCTTTCATTATTGTGAAGCTATGAGATCAGGATATCCTAAAACTATTGTTTCGTTCATTCATTCGAAACTCTTTACTCCTAACTGGTAACATATTTCTTTCTTCTAGCTGTAGCAAATCTTCTACCCCTTTACTTAGTTGAAAGTTTTCACCCATACAGACTTGATGTTGGTGACACGTTCTATTAAAAAGAATAAGATCATGTAGCAAGAAATATATGCGAACAAACAATATGTCTACCCTCTACCTGACCAAACTACCTATAATACTCTCTCTCCATCTACCAAAACATACAGTTTCCCTTCTTCCTAATTAGTCCGTTATTTTTCACAAACAGGTGCAGAATAGTATAAATGGTACGATCATGTTAATACCTATGGTAGTGGTGGTTTTGTTTGTGTATTTAATAGCCCAGGTGGCCCAGGTGGCCCACAGTTGTCGCAGTCGCTAGGCGCCAGTTCCCCCATCTCTCAAGACAAGGATTTGCCTCTGACTTTTCTCTACCTAAAGAAAGTTCCAGCAGATACAATCAGAGTCCACCCCAAATTTTGACAATGCCAACTCCGCTGCCTCCTGCTCGTGAACCTATAATTCTGATTCCCAGAATATCCTTTTGGAAAACCCTGCCTCCACGCTCTGGGCCCCAACACACCTAGCGCTCTTGCTTCGATTTCCCTTGATTTCTGGAGTCTGTTTTTTTTCCGAATCCGACCGTGCATCTTCAATCGTTGTGCAAAAATAAGCCCGGGCCCAATCCTCCCCGCTCCATCCTTCCTATCCAACACTTCAGGTTTCCTTTCTCCTCCTACCCCAGCATCTCTATCCTCATCTTTAAGCACCAACCCCCATGACCGCCTCTCAATACGCCAACGGTAGACGTCTTAATGCGCTAGATGGAAAATGGAGTAATTCAGAAAATGAGGGGTTCCCTGCGTACCTTGTTCCCCTCCATAAGACGCACCCTCCATACCTCCTTTTATTACTCTGCTACAGTAAACTTGTCTCGGCCCTGATTGGGTACATATGATAGGATCTATTCTGCGTTCTCTAAGCAGCTGTAAATTAACTCTAATAACTGAGAGCGAGTATTGAATGGCACATTGGAGGGGGCTGTTATTCGTCTGTGTGCAGTCCATAGTTATTGGACATCCACGCACTTACGGTTATTGTTTCTTTCCTGGATCACCTTTTTCCGTTAAATCGATAAGGGGGGTTGTATCACACATCAGCAAAGCAGTGAACCCAGAGATTGTATTTGTAAGAAGTGGGGATAAAGTGAGGTCTAAGCTAGTGTTTAAGAAATTTTTGTTGGCTAAATGTGGGGAAACATATCCCGACCAAATATATCGGTAAGAAGATAATACGGTATGGGAAGCAGTGAAGAACTAATTTAGAAGATAATTCGAGATACGTCGGAGATATCAGGATTAGTAGAGGCATATCCTCTTAGAGCGCGGAGATGTCGTTCAGGATTCTTGTATTTAAGGCACTAGGATCCCTCTCCGAGGGAGGTGGACAAAGCAACAAAGAGAAGACGAGAAGCCAGTGAGTTATACAAAGAGCCTTCCTTCCAGTGCCCCGATCGTGTTATTCTTCACGTGTTGGGCCGGAAATCGAATGAGCCCGGCAAGTGAAGAGGTCGCGATAATACGCACTAAAAATTCGAAATTCAAAATAACAATTGAAGCCATAGGCTGGGGAAACAAAATACAACCGTGTAGGTGGTGTTCCGGGTAGAATTTTATGTTATATTGGCCGTTATAGAGCTAAATTCAGAGATTTGGTCTTGTCTAAATTTATGCAGTTAGGCTTTGGTTGCATTCACATACAATGTGGTTTACTTCTCTATCCGATCCGCTTCCGGCCCAACACGTTATATTTATATTTCCATAGGAGGAAGTGTACAGAAGCGTAAATATGACGTAGTTGTTGTATACATGGAAGGGAGTCTCGCTTAGAATCATATACGCAATGAGTGCCCGGGTTTATGGAAAATCAACGGCGCATACCCCGAAGCTGGCCTTCGGGATAAAGTATGAAATTGTTTCTTTCTATATGTAAGGGGGTTGGGTGGAACGACGATGGCATGAGAAGCGAATACGAGAATGAGGGGTACGGCTAGGATATATTCGGCGAAGACAAAGAATAAAATAAGGGAGTGCACAGAATGGGGTGCGACCAAGGGGGATCCATGGTAGTAACCAGAACCGGAAGAAAGAAGCGATAGACCACGGGGGATGCAAAGGTAGCAACAAAGAGCGGTGTAGTGGCGTCAAATAAGTAGTCGGTGTGAAGACTGGCGGAATTATAACCATGATAAACGTGGAACAAAAGCATGGAATTAGAGCGGAAAAGAAACCGTGAGCATATATAATAACCGCAGGATACGGATGGAAAAGATGGTGAGAGAAGTTGTGGAGGTGCGGAGATCAAATTAATCAACCTCCCGGAGGGAATATTTTTTGTATTTAAGGAGGTCATTCGCCTGCTGTTGTAGGATAAGGCGCAAGTAAAAGCAGTCAGTTTTTATATACACTCAATTCCTTATGGCACCTCTCACCCGCATTTCCTGAACACTTTCTTCCCACTTCCTAGCCAAGAATTTCTTTAGGGTTTGGGACTGTGTTCAACGACAAACAACTTTGCACGTTGTTTCGCCTTTCTCTCATAACCAACAGACTGTTTCAACTTCAATCCCAGCTATGAACTTCCATTGCAAACTCAAAAGGTTAAAGTCGCCATATGTTAGGAACGGTACGTGCTGTCTGTATTGTACGATTGTTTAGTTATTTAGTTGTTAGGCTAATGTAGTCTCCCACAATAGATAAAATATCTGCCTAAGACTGATGTGTAAAGTTGTTCAATAGGTGTGGAATTAGTATTATGGAGGGAGGTTTATAACCTACGTCCTCCTTTCTCTCAGTTAGAAAGATGCACACTAATACGACTACCGTGGCTCTTCAGTACCTACAAACGGTCCAAGCCGCATTTCCTCCCGGTTCAGCCTCTCAACTAGCACAGCTCTGTTGCTCAATACTATTATTACCGCTTCTTGCAAGGAGACCGGTAGGATTTTACTTGTTCGTTATTAGTCGGCAATCACGCAATAAGGTAATCCCAATAGTATGCGGTTCAAATCCCCTCTTTAGGGGTTGAGTAGGGCATTGCCATAACAATCTAGAGTCGCTTGACATAGATCATATCTTGTTTTGAGTGCCCACCATTTCTGTCAACAACTTGCAACAACACCTCCACCCTGTGCTCTAGGTTCAAACAATTTCAAATCAACACCAGGGAGGAGAATTGCCCCCCACAATTCCACTGCCAGAGCATAGGCGAGATAGTCACCTACACAACTCATATTTATTTTTCAACAACACTCTCCCTTCCAACCAACGCTTCATATCAATTTTGATGGCTGATCAAATCAATCCCACTCATTTGGTCGCCCTGCTACGCTATCGTATCGGAATTGAAGGAGAGTTCGCACCACGGCGTTTCAATATCCAATCTGGTGATGTGGATGGGGGAGTCACCAATCACCCTGGCAGCAGTGAGGAAACATTTCCAGTTCTTGATGCGATCACAAGTCTATGTATATCAGAGCCACGGCATCACGTCGTTGCGGTTGGGTTGCAGTTCATGCAGGTCAACCAGCGGTTACGCCTCCTGATTTCGGAGAATGGAAGTAAAGACACTAGTTTGGTTCCATATCTCAGAAGAATTTGGCGTATCCTGCGAGAGCTCTCAGATCAATGTGCTGCATGTCGATCAAGGACTGATCGTACTCCGGTGCCTTCAAACTTGTCGGTACCTGAACGGCCAATACCGCAGGATCTGAGTGAAATCCCGCATCTAGCTCTGTTCCGTGAGAGTTATCAGCACACCCGACGCAAGAACCAGAAGCGTGTGGGCAAATGCTGGTACAAGCTAAACCGCTTTCTGAACCAGTTCCACAGAACGCGTCCAGTTGACCTGCTCAATTCGGAGTGGGATCTAGTGACAGCCCCAGCAATGATACAACGTGCCTACAGTATGCTTGACCGGCCGCGACTTGACACTGTACCAAACAACATCTGGGTTCTGGCCGACTCTCTGCTAGCGGTAGCATGTCAGAGAACCCAGCGTTTAACACAGCTATCAAACAAATTCTGTGAGAACCTTGTAATGGAAATTGGTAGTCTCTTTTTAACACTTCTCTCTCCCTTGAAACCCATTCACTAACCACTCTTCGTACACTTCCAGATGGACCAAACTCAACTCCGTTTAACCTGCGCCGTGCTTTACTAAAGATATCCACTCAATATCGCCATATTCAATGCTTGATTGAGTTTGCGAACTCACCTTCCTTTAGACCGGCATTCCTGCACGAAATATCGATAAAGGTTGTACCAACAACTGCAGAGAAAGTGGTACAACTACCTACAAGTGCATCTCAGTGGGAGAGGATAATAACAGTAGTCAACCTTGAATCCCGGTTCGAAGATGCAAAATGGCCAAAATGGGAGGCAGAGAGAGTTTACGGGTTTTTCAAGTGAACGAGATCAACACCCCCGTTGCATTGTGAATGTGCATTGATTGCCTACTGAGGGAGAATCAAGCGTTCAACCAATTGGCCTGGTTCTTGGCCAAGGGATAACACGGCATTATTATTGATAACGGCTAGTAGCCAACCAGGTCTCAGAGGGCAAGCTTCCCACCCTCTGGAGACTCGGATATCGAGCCACACATTGCCAAACAGGAAATCATCCAATCCTGGTAGGCAAATGCAAAACCAGCGTGACAGCTTCTATTCAAGTTCCTTCACCACCAAGCTAGACTGGATCTCAACACCAGCTTTTGGCTATATTGGTGTTTGCAAGTTAAGTTGCGGTGTACTTCGAACTTTGGATCCAGTGTCGCAACCAGCTACCAGGACCAAAGTTCAATACCAGAGGGTCTCGTGGGAAATGGTATTGGCAATGGGAACTACCAGGATCAATGCCATACAAGCTTACCACAGATATGGTTAGCGGAATGAGTTGGCAATATAAAGAGCATTGTCGGCACAAGGGTATAGTGGTAGGAAGCAGTGATAGCACAGTTGCTGAAATGGATGGGGCTAATAATTTTAGATCTGGACACCACACTCGTTTGGCTGAGGAGTACCTGGCGGCCCAGCATCCATTCTGGTACCTGTACTCCTAACTAACCTCTTGAACACCTCCTGGTTCTATATAACTTGAAGATACTATGCATGTATTGTAGATCTTTTAAAATCAATGTATGTTTCTCTGCAATCTCCTATAGTATACTGATCATGATAAACCTTCAAATAAATCAAAATTTTACCAAGCGAATTCTGCAGTAATTAGGTATCCGGTAATTGTTAATATCAGTTGGTAATGTATATGACTTGCTATCATGTGCTTCGAATAGCAAGCTGGTTATAGGTTTCATTTACCGAAGTACTAGGAAAAATATAGTTCATCAGGTGAACTTTTCTGTTAGCTGGCTCTGTTGTGGAATATCATGGTTGCTATGGAAATAAGCATATAATATAAGTAATATGATAGAATACATAATACACTGGCTACTACCAGTCATAGTACCAATTCTGATAGAGATGGAGATAACTATTTCACAATCAGCCAGAATACGCACTTGGCTCTGAGAACTCATGCACTTACTATTTTCCCAACAATTGTTATTGTAACACTTCTGCAATAATACTGGGTGCAAATTCTTTCAGAACCATGTATTTAGGGTTACTCGCCTCTTGTTTCACATTTGTTCTGACAAAGAAAACCTATTGCTCTTATTATATATGTTCTAAATCAAGCATAACAAGAATATATAACACTATGTAGCATTGTAACACCTAGTTCTTTACTAAGTTTCTGCTCTCTGCAATCAGTTCATTATTGGTATAAATTCACCTTCTCCAGTGCACTGGTCTCAATAATCATGATTCGTGAAGCCAAAGCTATAATGATCTCAAATGGGGCCTATCAGCGAGGAGATCACGAATGTTACCAGTGACTGGATTGGCTAAATTGATATCAATTCACCTTAATGAACCCCGTTGACTGTTGGTTATAATTGCAGCTCGGGTGGCATCAATGGTGAAATACATAACTTATTCTTAAAGAAAAGAATGGAAAGAATATTTATGAAGAGATCGCGCAGATGATAGGAAGGTATGTTTGTATAACTGGGTCACTTCTTGTGCGATTGTTTTGATGTCTACTATAGGGTATCTTGATGCAGAAACTACGGCCTACACCTGTGCGCCCGAGCGGACATGCTGCTCACTTTGGCCCCACTCCTCATAGTGGCTACAAATACTACCGCTGTGTTTAACGGCCTACCGATGAGTCTACCGGCTCACTAACACTTTTGCGCGCTCACGGACTACATTACCCATTCCTTGATGAGTCAATCCACTAACCCACTAATGACTTAAAGAATCCCCACGCACCACAACAAGAAAGAAAATGAAAGGAAATATCAGTAACATAATACAACAAGAACCAATTGAGGAACTGTGGGGAGTGTATCGGTAATTAACGACAATTCTTACCCTCTATAGTATATTAGTTACTAGCCATACTTCGTGAACAGTTTATAACATGCCGGCCTACTTCCATACAGTCAGTGGATCAGCTCCAGTGAGCTACCATAATATTTTGATAATTCTCCTGAATCCTGATTTTCTTACCTTTTTCCTTGTAACTGAAGTGTAAATGCAGAGGGTGGCAAGAACTTAAATACCTCGGCGCAGGTACACTGCCGGGCGAGGGGATTTTCAGTGCAATATGCAGCCGCAAATAATGGACAAGAAGCAGAGAGCGCGCATTCGGGCCGAGTCGAGTCAAGGTAGGCAATTTGAAAAGTTCGCTGACTGATGAAAGGATCCTTCACAAGTACTAGCCGTTTTTTTAAGTCTCCGGAATGTAGGTGACAGTCCCAGTTACGCCAAGAGTCAACTTACACATGGGTCATTTAAGATTTTCTAGCTGGAAGTGCTGGGGAGAATTATTCTGCCCACACATACGATGAAGACAGCATTGACCGAGAAGTTAGAAGTGCAAATTAATTAGTAGTCTTTAGAGTCTAATAATGATATGGGTGGTAATCATACTGGCTGTTGGGCCTGGCCTCTCAATTCTCTCCTCTATCAGCCTATTCTTTCTGTTAGTTGGCCTTCCCAGCCCGTTAGGCATGATAGTTATTCCCCCCTTCAACCCCAATACATTTAGCCATGATACTAGGAAGTTTAGCCACCTCTTTGTTGATTTCCTCAATTGTAAGCCTTTCTGACTCCTCTTGAAGCACAAGCCTCATTTGTGGCAGAGTAATGATTCTCTGATGCCCACGGCGAGTTTGGATACGGCTTTTCAGCAAAGGCCATATATGCTCAATGTGGTTGAAATCGGGAGAATTTGCAGGCCAATCCACCTTCTCAATCCCTTCCTCTTCCCTTTGAGCATTAGTGAAAATAGAGTCATGTGCTGGTACATTGTCCTCCATTAGTACAAAGGAAGCATTGGACTCCAACTGCTCACAACATGTAGGCCAAAGAAGTGGTCGGGCAACACAATTCACATAGCGCCAAGAATCAATTCCCCTTCCTTCGCCCCGCTTATATTTTGCTAGTTTGAACTTTTGTCCCCGATGGGTCTGAGGCACTCGCTGCTTGGGTGCATTTTGGTGCTTTTCTGCATGCCGTTGAGCTGAAAAGGTTGCTAAGTCTGTGGTTCTCAGGCCCTCCCACTCCTCCGAGCTCCTCCACTCCTCATTTAACCTCTTCTCCTCGGCCTCTCTTCCTTCCTCTAGCAATGCAATTGCTTGTACTGCCTCCTCCTTTTCCTCACTACTTTCAATCTCCCATACATGAAATGGTCCCTCCCATCCCCATCCTATCATGCCCCAGCACATTACACTCTCGCCCTGCTTTTTCTTGCATCACACACAGTCATCTTGCCACTTTTCTGTTTTATCGCGCCAGACAAGATTCAGCCCAAAGAGCCCGCCCACCTCAATTGACATCTCATCTGTGAACCCATAATTGCTCCATTCCTCAATTCCCCAGGCCTCTCTCTCCATACAGTATTTAAGCCGTACAACTTTATTCTCAGTCGTGAGAATAAACTTAAAAAGCTCTTTACATGCTCTCATACCCCGCGACCGCAGAGCCTTCCAAACAGTGGAATCACTAACATGAGAAAGCCCAGCTTCTCTCCGAATACTGACAAGACACATGCGCCGTGTGGTGAAGTTGCACCTTACTCTGGAGACGAGGTGGTCGATTTCTGCATCCGATAAAACCTTCGGACTCCCAGAACGGGGATTCTTATCCAAGCAATCCTTCGCCAGTAGCTCAGTAAGTGATATATTATCCCTGTCCCTCATTCGCATCTCCCTCCTCCATCCCGCTCTCTCCATTTCACTCCCCAATAATCCTTCTCCCTCCCCGACCGGGCCAAAACCATCAGAGTCCCAAACCTCTTCTAGTCCAGCTTCACCCAGAGCACTAGGTGTAGCTGCCTCTCATTTCGCGATCGCATTTTTCATCGCGTGACGGTGAATATCACTTGCAGTTTAAATTGCAACCCTTGTACGCGTTTTAATTTCCTTAAACTCATAGCCGAGTTCTCACATAGTAATAATTGCTGCTCGTCTGCGAGGGGTAATTTCTCTCCCTGTCATACCTCTAATATGAGTACCTTCACTAAATGGAATGGATTAAGTTTGTCATGCTTACCTTTTAGGTGATTCGCTGCTGCCATAGTTGTGGTTGTTTGCCATTGAGGAATGTTACACGCGAGAAAATGTGTATCCCATTGATCAACACCTTACACATTTGCCTAGGTAACACTTACCCCACGGCAGGATTCCTTACACTGAGCCATTCCGGAGACTTAAAAAACGGCTAGTATATTCTCCCATGGGATAATAGCCTTGCAAGAAAAAAAGCATCTATTCGTAATCAGTAAGTAATACCCTGGTAATGGAATGGCTTCTGAAGTCTGTACGAGTTGGGCGACAAATAGCGGCTCAACAATGAATTGTCATCATACCTTTCATGCCGTACTGCGGATTGGGGAGGAAAGTTCAGACAACGATGACGACTTTGACTGCCCCCCCCAGCTCCTTGTTGCCATTGGTAGCTGCGATGGACCAATTCCCTTCGCGGTTCCGTATAGCCTGTTTCCAATAGACTGGAGGGGTAACCTATCGTAATAGCAAAGTTGGGAAATTCTCCACCCCCCCAGTGTGGCCCCCGAACTTCAACATCCATTACTGAGATTATTTCAGTACTACAATAGAAGATAGATCAACAGGCACGGATAATGGGACTTCGAACGTCTAGTTGATTCTCAATACCGGGAGCGAGGGGACCATTGGTGAACCAAGCTATAACCTCAGAGGCCAACCATGCAGTTGGGTTACATGAATAGCTGTTAGCATGATGAGACGAAAGCGAGAGCCGTTGATAGAGTAATCGCTCTAGAATAATTGTAAATTATTACGAAGTTTGCAGATATTGATACGTACGGGTGGGTTTATTGTCAATCGCCGGGGCTTACCCAGGAGGTGGCATTGGATTGTTTGTCTGGTGGTTATTGCATTTCTCTAGGAGCTAGTCTGGTTAGTCGGAAACTGTGTAACCATGGATTGGAAAAGCCGGGTAGTGGCCTTTGCAAAGTGGAGAGATATTCGTGAGAAAGCGGTGAAAAAGTTGTCGGAGAAATGAGCGCTACTGAGCGGTGAAGGATGTGTCGCGGAGATGAGCGCTACTGAGCTGTGAAGAACATGTCGGAGAGATAGGCTGTACCGAGCGGTAAACCATTAACAAAAGTGAATTCACAGGAATTTCGGGGAGGTGAATAAAAAACGAGAATGTTACAGGACTTCGGAGAAAGCAGCGCAGGACCAAGCAGGAGAGATACCCAAGTTCAGTGACAAGGGCGGTAGGGGACAGACGAGTTATGGGAAGAGGTGTATGTAACGGTTTGGTCATTTTCAGAGATCAAGGGGAGTGGGTGTTGCGTTTGAATTTAAAGAGACCCGGTATTCCACCATAGTTGAAGGAGCAAGTCCCTAGTGGTTTCTATATTCAAGTCAAGTCTTTTATTCCGCTGTGTAACAAGTATTTGTTGCATGCTCGATGGAATCCCACACCCATTATTTAATAGGTTATGAGCGCGGATTAGTGCATTAAATCTACGAGCTCCGGGACCAATACCGCTGAAATACCGAACGGGAAGATTGAACAATCAGAAACCCAGATAACTAGTACCGCGATGTCTAGCGATTCCTACACCGCACGCGAAAATGCAACCCCTAGTGAAGATGCAGCGCCGTCCATTATTTCGACTTTCCTCACCCAGTCAATTGAGAAATTGGACGGCTCTATGGCAACTGGTCAGAGTAAGTATAATGCCTGCAAATTCCATATAATTCTTATCGCGAAAGAAAAGGACTTCTTAGCAGTGATCAAAGGTAGTACCTCTACTCCGGCAAAGGATGATCAGGAATTTAATAAATTTGGAGGTTGGAATTCGATTGAGTCTCTCAGCGTGGACTGTGCTAAAGAAGAATTGAAATTTCTTAAAGGATCACCCAACCGATAATCAACAACTTCCTGCTACAACTAAGATGGGCCACTGGGGCCCTTAAGTACAAAAAAAACAACCAATACTGACTCTCCCCCGGAAGTCTTAACATAATCACCCCATATCCAGTGTGTCGTCGTCACCTCGCACCTCCGGCTTCTTCACCATGCTGGTTCTTCGGTGGCCTGGTCCAATATCCTCCCCTACCTCATCACTCTTCGTGCCGGGTGTTCTTTCACCGCCATGCTATCGCTCTCTCCTCCGCTTCTTCCCTCACCGTTAGTTTTCTCGCTGTCTATGCCGCTTCTTCACACTTCCTTATCCTTCATATTAACCATACTGCGGCTAATACAGCTACCCCACTTCTCGTATTCGCTATCACCGGGCTACAAGCCGGGATGGTGATCCTTACAAATTAGGAGAAGTTCAACCCGGACCAAAGTCCTGAGACTGGCTGCTGTGTAAGAACTGGTGATTTACAACAGAATTTAGAATTCTGCCTTTAATATCAAGGACTCCCAGATACCAGAGATCCAGAATGTGACCGCCGTCAAGCAGGCATGGACATTATTGAAAGAGGTATACCAAGGAATTGAGATCAATAGGGGCATCGTCCTATTGCAACCACAATTGGAATTTAGAATGCTTGACCAAGAGTACATGGCAGAACATCTGAACCGGCTCAGGGAATTGGGAAACCATTAAGGGGAAAGGCAATTGAGGAAAAGGAGGTGGAGGATATTGAGTTTGTGACTATCTTGACCTGAAGCCTACCAGAGTTCTAGGAACTACTGGTCATGGTACTGCAATCCAATATATATTCTATCAGGATTTATGTGATGGCAAAAAACATCTTCAGATATCGGGAAGGAGATCAGTTGGCAAAGTTGCACTTAACACACCAGGAACCGGTGGCGTACACCAAACAACAATTATCTCAAAGTGTCCGGATGACAGGCTTTAGACCAAATAATATAACTGGGCAAGTCAGCAGTGAGGGTCGAGGCAAGGGAGGATAAGATGCAGATATAGGACATCAGGATAGTTGGATTGGTAGAGGGGGGAGTGATAGGCATTGGACTGGAGTAACAACACCACTAGAACGTGGTAAATATTACTAGTGCTGGAAGGAAGAACAATGGAAACAAGACTGCAATAAGAAGAAATTGTTCGAATATGGAAGTACAGCGGGAGTTGTCATACTTCGGGATGAAATAACCTGGAGACAATTATGCGCAAGCAAGAGATTTGTTAAGACTCAGCTCTCATCATACTTTTTCCACCTCCCCCCACCTTCCCCGCCTCCTTCAGTCCTCCTCCTCCCCTTCCCCGACGTCCCTCCTGTCACTCAGGAAGAAGTTTCTCTGGTCCTTCGCCGCTCCGCCTGCAAGTCCGCCCCTGGCCGTGACACGATCCCATACGGAGTCTGAAAAAATATCCATCGGGCCAACAAAGATCTCCTCCCACCGCTACTCACCCCCTCCTCCTGCATGGCTTCCACCCCTTCTCCTTAGAGAAAGCAAATGGCATCGTCCTGGACAAGGCCGGCAAGGCTGATTACTCCACCCCGGCTACATTCCGCATCATTGTCCTCCTGGAAACGGTCCGGATGATTCTGGAAAGAATCATGGTGTACCGTCTCGCTGCCTTCTCTCGCTCTACCCCCCTCCTCAACCTCCACCAATGCGGTTCACTGGCGGGCCTCAGCTGCAATGACTCGGAGGCCACCCTCTAGCATGAAGTGCGCCTCCTCCAGACCTCAGGGCTTAAGGTCTCCTCCCTCTTCCTCGACATAATGGGTGGGTTCGACAACGTCAACTCCAACCAACACTACACTATGCTCCGCCACTTCTCCACCCCTAAGTATATGGTCTCGCGGATCTCGGCGTTTTTCACATCGCGGCAATGCCGCCTTGTCTTTCAAGGCACCAGGGGAATTTTTTCGCCTGTGTCTGTGGAGACCCCCCAGGGCTCCCCCATTTCTCCTCTTTTGTTTGTCATATATCTTTCACGCCTTTACATCTCCTTCCCCCGTGGTGTTGTAATTTCCTACATTGATGATTTCTCTGTCACGGTGAGCTCCTCCTCCTACCGCTCAAACATCAGGCTCCTAAAACTTGCCTTCTTCACCCTCATCAATTGCCCAGCCTCCCTGGGGGTCTCCTTCTCGGTTCCTAAGACTGAGCTCATCCATTGGCGCACGTCTAGGGACCGCAACCCTGTCTGTCACGCTCCTATCTCATTCAACTCCCTCCTGTTCAACCCAACGTCTGAGCTCCGGTGGCTCAGCTACTAGCTCACCCCCTCCTTCCAAACCTCCTCACACTTCCACCAATGCCACAATTTTTTTTTTTTTTTTTTTCTTTTCATCATATGTTTATTAATTCTGGCCCAAAAACGTACATGCACCTCGCGCTATGGCATACAAAAAGATTAATTCCAACGCAGTAACAAATGAAATAACAAAACTCAAATAACGCAAGCAGTCCTTCAAAGCGGGAAAACAAAATCCCTAGCATCGCCATCGATGACTAACGTAAAAAGTAAAGTAACCTCAAACCAAAACAACAGCCCAGTCCAAGGAGAGTCATAAGTAAAGAAACCCATCATCACAATCACCACCCATAGCCGACGCCATGGGCATCCAATAGCAACAATAGCAAACAAGTAAAGGCACGCTGGAAAAATAAAACCCTCAAGGCCTCAAAGAGAGGAGGTGGGGGAGGAGGACAAGGGCAACGGCGAGCCAGGCGGAGGCGAGGCAGGTGGGGAGACAGATATCACGGGAGGCATACTGGGGGGGAAGCCAGTGGCCGTGGCGGAAATGTAACGGGCCAAGTCGACAATAAGGAAGGCCGAGGACCAAACAGGGGCTTCAGGCGCCAGACTGGAGATACCCCAAAGGTGGGATGCTCTTTCCTGGGCCTTAGCCGGACAGTGTAGGATAGCGTGATCAAAGGTCTCGTCTGCTTCTTCACAAAAGGGGTACAGGGTGGAGGCATCATGGTTGGACCAAGAGGTGTGGGCAGCGAGGTAGCTCTTGCCAGACCTCATCTGCTGAAGACGGCCAGCTGAGAATTTGGGCAAACCCATGAAGGCGTGAGGAGCAAAAGAAGGGGGGAACTTATAGGAGGGGGGGGGTGACGGAGCAGCCCAGGAGGCGAAGGTGGAGGCGACAACCTTGGACTTAAGGGAGCCATACAATGGAGCACCCGCCGGATCGTACGAGCGGGGAAGTATTAGGCCAGGGGAGGCCAGGGGGAGCCTGTCGGGCAGCAGGTCTTTGATAGAGAAGGCGATGGCGTCGAGGGGGAGGTGGCGACGGAAAGAAGAGGAAGCAGTGGACCAGAGGTGGGGACGGTAGGAACCACGCAGAGGAGCCAGGAAGTGACGATGTGAGGGGGGCGCGCCAGGAGTCCCAAGTAGGGACACGCGGATCGAGGCGGGCAGACGCGGGGTTGACATGGGGAGGGGAGCAGAGTAACCGAAGGGCAGCTAGCTTTCTTTTATGCTGCAACGCTAGGGAGATTGGGGGGAGGGAAGCCTCGCGGTAGAGTATGGTGGGGGTGGTGGCCCTGAAACAGTTGGTGATCCATCGAAGGATCTCCTGCCAGAAGGAGTTAAGTTTGCGGAGGATGGTGGCGTTGGGGACAAGGAGATCATCGCCGTAGGTCAGGACAGGAAAGAGAAGTCCCATCGCGAGCTTCCGACAACATCAGGGAGAAAGACCCTTCCCAGCGGGGTGAGCCGTTTAACTAGTGCGAAGGAAGCCCAGGCCAGGGCCAAGCGGCGATGGAAATGTGCGGAGGTTTCGAAGGAGGGGGTGAGCCAGTAGCCGAGCCACCGCAGCTCTGCGGTTGGGCTGAACAGAAGGGAGTTGATTGAGATCGGGGCGTGGCAGACAGGATTGCGGTCCCTGGATGTGCGCCAATGAATAAGCTCAGTTTTGGGAACAGAGAAGGAGACCCCCAGGGGGGCTGCACGATTGCTTAGGGTGAGGAAGGCCCGCTGCAGGAGCCTGATGTTGGAACTGTAAGAGGAGGAGCCAGCTGTGATGGAAAAATCATCGACATCGGAGATAACAACACTACGGGGGATGGAGATGTGAAGGCGAGAAACATAAATGACGAACAGAAGAGGGGAAATTGGGGAGCCCTGGGGGGTTCCCACAGACACGGGTGAGAAAATCCCTGGAGCGCCTTGGAAAACGAGACGGCACAGGCGGGAGGTGAATAAAGAGGAGATCCAGGAGACCGTGTATTTAGGGGTGGAGAATCGGTGGAGCATAGTGCAAAGTTGGTTGGAGTTGACGTTGTCGAACCCACCTTTTATGTCCAGGAAGAGGGAGGAGACCTTGAGGCCGTCCACCAACGCCACCAGCCTTCGCAAACTTGACTCCTTCGGGCACGAGGTCCTTTGATAGATCACCAACTGTTTCAGGGCCACTGCTCCCGCCATCCTATACTGTGAGGCCACACTCTACCCTATCGTCCTGGCCTTGCAGCACAAGAGAAAGTTAGCTGCCCTCTGGCTCCTTTGCTCTCCCCCTCATGTCAACCTAGCGTCTGCCTGCCTCGATCCGGGTGTCCCAACCTGGGACCCCTGGCGCGCCCCCTCACACCGTCACCTCCTTGCCCCCCTGCGCGGGTCCTACTGCCCCCGCCTCTGGTCCACAGCCCCCTCTTCTACATGCCGTCAACTGCCCCTGGAGGCCATCGCCTTCTCTGTCAAAGACCTCCTGCCCGGCAGGCTCCCCCTGGCCTCCTCTCACCGACTACTCCCCCGCCCGGACGATCCGGCGGGAGCCCCACCTTATGGCTCCCTTAAATCCAAGGTTGTCGCCTCTACCCAGGCTTCAGGGTCTGCCTGCCGCCCCCCCTCTCCTTCAAGTTCCCTCCTTCCTTTACTCCCCACGCCTTCATGGGTTTGCCCAAGTTTTCTGCTGGCCGCCTTAATCAAATGAGGGCCGGTAAAAGATACCTTGCTGTCCAAACCTCCTGGTCCAATTGTGATGCCTGGACCCTTTGTCCCTTCTGGGAGGAAACAGATGAGACCTTCGATCACGCCATCCTCCACTGCCCAGCTAAGGCCCGGGAAAGAGCTTCTCACCTTCAGGGTATCTCCAGCCTGGCCCCAGACGCTCCCGTTTGGTCATCGGCCCCCCTCATTATCAATTTGGCCCACTTCGTTTCTTCCACGGGGACCGGATTTCCGCCCAGCATGCATCCCTTGTCCGAGATCTCTCCACCCGCGTCCCCTCTACCTTGCTCGCCACTGCTGCTGTCCTACCCCCCTGTCTCCTCCCTGTGAGGCCTCAGGGTGTTATTATTTCTGCTTGCCAGTCCCTTTAGTGGTTATTTTCTTTACTTGTTTACCATTGTTGTAGTTGGATGCCCACGGCATCAGCTTTGGGTGGTGATTGTGACGATGCGTTTCTTTACTTATGATTTTCCTTGGCCTGGGCTGTTGTTTTGGACTAAGGTTGCTTTACTAGTTATGTTAGTCATCGTTGGCGATGCTAGGGAATATGTTTTCTCGCTTTGAAGGATTGGTTGCGTTATTTAAGTTTTGTTGTATCCTTTGTTACTGCGTTGGAAATTAAGTCTTTTTGTATTCCATAGCGTGAGCTCCATGTACGTTTTTAAGCCAGAATTAATAAACATATGATAGAAAAAAAAAAAAAAAGAAAAAAGAAAAGATTTGTTAAGATAGGAGAAAGGTGGTGTTCGATTCTTGTTCGTCATTCAATTTACTCTTTTTCATATGTAATATTCCATTGATTAAATACCTGAAAATAAGAGAACGTGTCCTATCCAAAAGGAACATAATACTGATGCAGCTATGACTCGCACAAGCGATAAACAACAACTACTTATATGGGTATTAACGACATACCTTGTAGACGGAAAGCATAAGCCGTAACAGGTGGCGTATAAGTAAGACCTGTGCCGGCAAATAACCCGGCGCCCAACCGTATACCAACAGGTTAATATTTTTCGGAATAATCCACTGGATTAGTGTTTTTTCGTTTACTTACTAAAGATCAATAGATTGGAGCACTCTGCGTTGGCATCCGCCTGCGGTTCATATTGTTTGGGTCAGGCCTACAAGACGTAACGTCGGATCAAATGCGGCGCCTAACTCTTACTTGATTCACTGGTGTTCGCCTCATACTAAGGGCACACTGTTCACTGAGTTAGATTCCTATGACATATGTATGTTGTCAGCCATGAATCGGAGATACTTATCAAGGACCAGATTTGGATAAATACTGGGAGCTACTGGCGAAGGTTACCGACTGCTGCGTAAAGCTCCTGGTGACCCAATATCAGACATAAATTGTGTCTTCCTCAATAGCGCTGAAACTGTACCCGCGTGGCTCCTATCGAATATGGTTCTTGAGGACCCACTTGATCTCTTGGTTTATTCTCATCGTGAGGAGGCTTGCCAATCTTGCTGAAAATGCCATAGTGCAATGGGCTCATGAAGGGGCTGCTCGTCTGGGCCAGATGCATTTCCGCGCACCGCAACCTGACTCTAGACCAAGCTACGTGGATACCAATGGAGCTACCAAGCAGCAAGAGGGAGATGACTCTGACAGACCACAGGTAGTATTATCCGGCTCGTTATTAGATATCCTACAGACCCGGGCTGGCGGTGAGGACAGCGCTGGAACATTATCATTCATGTTTGGAGACTGAGCTGAATCCCACGACAATCTTATTCTCTCCACCATCAAATTGTTAACCAGCAAAAATGGACAACAGCCATTGTGCCATAATATACTAGGTGATAAGGAACGGAAGTACAGCACTCAATTCGATCAGGGAAATTGCCTGGAATTGAAGTCCGAGAGAATATGAGAGAATTCCAGCATGAGCCTGAGTTCGAAGTCCCAGGGAGAGCAGAAGCGCGGTGCTCAGTCCAATGCAGAAAACTGGGATGATGGTAAGTTCAAGGGAGTCCTGAGTGCTCCGTCACGGAGAGTCCGAAAAATGATGTAATGAGATCAACGGCGGATCAATTGTTCACGGTCGCCGTGTCTCCCTCCACGCATAGTGTGTTAGCAGTTTTCGTTAATATCAGCATTTCATGGAGTATTCGAATAAATTTGTTTACAATTTATCGTGGGTTTGCCCTAACTTAACAGAAGTTGGCACGGATGGGGGCGCAAGACGTGGGTGGTGTTGAGTCCGAAATCGATACTCAGCACCTAGCCAACCGTGCCAGGAGCCGATGCCAAGTGACATCGCTTGGTGCTAGCATCATGATGAGGCTTAAAAGCTTATTTCATAGACGCGCGCCCTAATATCACTAATGACTCTCTACTGATCACAATACTTGAATTATATACGTGCTCGATGTGTATCAATTTGGGTTTGGGAGATCATGCAGTCATGTGTTTGCCATGTGCTGTCGGCGAAAATTCCACCATGTGTGCAACGGTGTCGTCCCATGGTATACCATACTTAAGATACTACTGTACAAATGCATGCACGGCGTCCTATATAACAGCCTCTCCCGCTCCTCCCCCATATTTTCTCTTTCTTCTACTATTTTCGATTCTTAATTCTTTACAACGCTTCAGCCTCTGTTCCCCATCTGCCAACGGAGCTATGATGTACAACAGCAAGTTACCAAAAAAACAATTTGATAAATTTTTCTTTTTTTAAAAATAGTGACATATCCCCCTCACCCGAATTGCTCTCCCAAACAGACAGAGCGAAGATTTGATATAGGCCCTGTTCAGTATCTCACTTTTATAGCATAAATTTGGGAGTATCATAGTTTTTATATAGTGATGTGTCTGGTACAGGACATTAAACAGCAGTATATTTTTATTGAGTCTACAAACTTGTATTATATATAATTATTATAGGGCTAGGTTCAGCATCATGAAATGTAACGTATTATTTTATGGTTGGTAATAAGAAGTTATATTAGTCTTGAAAAAAAACTCACAATACAAGCGATTTCTCTATTCAGAACAATTACTTCTCTGCAGTCGATTACAATGAATGACAGCCTTGCACTAGTTCCTTAACCCATGCAAAGTAATGATTCTGATCAAGAATCTGTCGATGGAAGTTGTTTAGAGTCTGACAATTATGTTGCAGGAACAAATTGCATACGTCAGATCGATAGTACAAATTTGCTCAATATAGTTGGCAATATTGAGGAATATATATAGCATCGATTTGCACCTGAATAAGTTCACACCTCTGCTCTCAGTGGACCAGGCTACCTTCAGGAACTTTTATCGATCAAAACTCATGAGGTGCAGTTTGAGGAAGTGTTTCACATGTTTAGAAGAGTACTTTTCCAATTGTTTAACTTATTAGAACAGGGTGGTTACTTGAGAGATACACAGCATATAGCTGTTACAGAGCAGGTAGCCATCATTGTTTGGATAGTTTCACACAATGGTTCAAACGCTGAAGCAGGCGAATAATTCCAACGCTGTGGTGATAGTGTTAGTCAGTAAGTATTTTCCACTTGATAATTATTCGAGATGATTGATCTTCCCTCTTAGAACTTGCTTGAATGCTAATTACCCCATTTTAAGATACATTAACTGTATTCTTAATGGCATGGTTGTATTGGCAAGGTAATTTATCAAACTGCCTGTCCATGAATGCACATATGAGGTGAGCGAAATCCGAAGTTTTATCAGTACTTCAAGAATGCGCAGGGAGCAAGCGATGGAACTCATATTCTTGAACATGTTCTATCAGGGCAGATGGCATGTTATCGTAATCGGAAGGGACAAATTACTCGAAATGTCTACCCTGCCTGTACATTCAGCATGTACTTTTGCTTTGTTTTAACAGCATGGGAAGGCTCTGCGCTTGATCGACGAGATTTCAAGGATTCTTTAACCAAAGGCGTTGCAGTTTCCATTGGTAAATACTAGCTTGGAGATGCGGGGTAAGCATTGAGTGATCAATGCTTCACTCCATATCATAAAGTAAGATATCATCTGCGTGAGCATTATTAAGTAAGAAAACAGTAAGTTTGACTTGTATTTCTTTATGCAATTAGTATACTTCATTTTAAATCAATGTTTAGCTAACAATGATGTCTTCCACCAGGCCACAAAATAATGAGAAACTTTTCAATCCTCGGCATTCTCAATTACTCAAGGTAATTGAACGAGCTTTTCGTGTCCTTAAACATCGCTTTTCAATTCTATGAGTGCAACTAGAGTATCCTATGGTCAAGTAAAGCTTGTAGTTGCACTTGCTGGACTACATAATTTCATTCGCAAGGAATCTCCTGAGGCAGAACGTTTCCTTTGCCATCAAATTGAGCCCCATGTCACTTCAAGTAAGTTCTTCTTTCATTCAATATAATTGATAATTATGCTTACCTTATAATGCTAACATAATAAAATGAAGGCAATTCTCTACTAACCTGTGAGAAGGTAGACGGGGGAAATATAGAGCATGATGAGTCAGAAAGTACTGACTATAGAAGCCAAGCGGTAGTAGCAATTGAAGAAGAACATGCTTCTAAAGCTATGTTGCATATTAGAGATCAAATAGCAGAAGATATGTGGTACAACTACTGGTTATACCTAGGAAGGTATGAGTTACGATAGAGAGCATGTTACATAGTCTGTAAGGAAAAAAGATATTCCTATATCTAAACCAGATCTAGGAAGAAGAATAACCAAGTAGCACAACTTGTAATACACAGTAGAGCTTATAACCAAGTACATTAAATATCAATTTGCCCTGTAATCCATCCATCCCGAATTATTCCTGGTGAAAGTGCAATGAAAATGCAAGCCTTGCCTCTATCCTCCAAAAGAGATATTTCTTTCACGATCTCAGCAATAAAGAGCTTGTCTGCAGAGCATTCTTCGAGGACTTTGATAGCCCGTTCATACTTTGATGGTATTCCATGCTTCCTCTGATAGACAGCTTCATTTGGAGCTTGACTTAGTGCTGTAGTCAATGAAGTTTGAGTAATCTTTGTTGGACCATTTTGCTTGCGGGTTGGCATTGGTAAGTTTGAGGATTGGACCCTATCTGTAGATGTATCCAGAGATTCGCAGATAGGCGGCTGACGCCGTAGAGGATTTGGCTGCCTCTTGTTGATTCTTATAACTGGTGAGAATTGCAGATTTTCATGCTCAGCTCCCTGATCTCCTAGCCCACTCTGGGGATCAATGTCAATTAGACTTGACAAATCATCAACAGAGCGTGATTGGGAGATTCCTTCAGCATTAATTGGATCCATACTGCTGCCCTCACATTCCTCTACTAAAGACTGAATAGGGCCTACGAGCAAATCTCCAAGAAGCTCGTACTCTGAGAAAGAGGCTAGCTAGCAGGTCATATAAAGGAAGCACTTTATACCTATACTTCATAGCTTCCTTGTGACTCTGTCAAATATTTCAAAATAGTTAGAACCTGAATCTCAAGGATTAGGACAACCGCTTACATCCAAATAAACTATCCAGATCTCAGCTTATGCAGTTGGTACACATCTATTATCGTCCCATCCAAACCCAAAATTTTGGCGAATTGCATAAACAACGTCAAACTCCTTCTTGAGCTAGGTATTTATTAGCTCCAAACATATTCATTTAGTAGGAATTAATACTTATTATAACTTCTTTACATTTCGCTTGGTCAATTGTAAAAGGTTTTGTGCTAACATTCCTATAGTCCGTATTTAGCTGTGCCACAACACTCAACCAAACTGCCTTTTTGAACCCATTCTCTCCACGGTTACCATTTTCAGCATGTCTTACAGGAGCCTCAACTAGAAATGTTTCGCTATCTTTAACGCTGCCACTTTTCCCCATTTTTAAGCCAATGAAATCTCCTAACTCTGTTGTTAGCGTGTTCTCAATTAAAGAATACTATAATTATGCTGTAAATATCGGAGTAATATAGAGCTGCAGTAAGGGAAATAATAATGATGAAAAGGGGCAAATGGGAAGTAAAAGGATGAACTGGTAGAGATAAGACGATCGGAGTTTGCCTTATAGTATTATTTGTTATAACATATATGAAAAACTTTATGTTATAGTGCGATTCATTTGTACTATACACTAATCTATAGTTAATGTTTCAGTTTTCCGCACCGCTGCAAGGTTCCTGCCAAATGCCTATATATTTTCTTACCATAGAATCTTTTTATTAGCATAAGTTCCATTTTCATCTTTTATTGCAATATATTTTTATCGGTACATGCCAAACAGGGCCATAGTTGGAAAAGATAAAGTAAGTAAACTAGGTCCATCCAGTTTCTGGAAAGACTGCAGACCCTAATACTGTTAGACATCCTGCAGCCTCTGCCAACATGTGTGATGTCGAGCCTGGGAAACTGAGGTTCCGACCTGCGATTGCCCATGGGGACCCGGAGGACAGCCCAGAAACAATTACACCCTAATTGTGATTGGCCGCTGTAGGATGTAAATCTAACATTGCCCCTCCGATGTGAATAGTAGTGCATTAGCATCCCCCGAGTGCCTACCAGTCGAGCTGGTAGGGGAGGATTCCTTGTAAGTCTAATCTAATTTACAAGAACCTTTCTGAATCAGTTATCCTAATGTTCGTATTTAAATGCTTGGAGCATTATGGCGCCATTGCGTACGCCCAGTCGTCGTGTGGGTTTCAGGAACAGTTGCGCCAAACCGCCATCTACTAGGTATGGCGCTAGAAGATCAAAGCCCACATCATGGCACACTTCTTAGATCCCGGCCGCAAGGTGGTTACCCAAGTGGAGTGGGTTCTGGATTGCCTCTACTTCTATCTCCGCATCAAACAGCTGGTCCCGCTCATTGAAGCCCTGCACACGGCTGACAATGTGGGGGAGCTCCAAGTCACCTGAGGAGCTTGGTCAAGTACTGGGCCAAGAAACTCCAGACGACCAAGAAGTTTCACAAGACGGGACGGGCCTGTGGTGGGGTGTTAATGGGATCTCAGAATGAGTCATCTCTCTTAATGATCTTTGGTGACCCTGGCACTAACGCATCATAGAGTGGCTGAATCGCATGGGACTTCCGCTTACATTCCGCGGGGGGTGAGAATCCATGTCGTTCGCCACCCTGGTGCCCGAGGGCATCCGGTCCCGGGCCAACCCCAGCGTGCTATCAACTCTGACCAAGGAATCGCCTTGCGGGTCCTTGGTACACCTAGCATCATAAATCTGATTGGGTTGTTTTGCGGGCAATCTGTGGAGGAGCAAATCCGAGGCCCACGGTAACTGATCTGGGCAACAGGTGAGGATTGGGACAAACTTTGTCTGGCGCCTAAACAACCTCTTTGTCTTTGGCAACGCAACTTTATCAATAAAGATGATGATATTCGGGCCCATCTCCGCGCCTACGATGGTCGACATCGCCTGGACCTAATAATCCTGATGTCGCGCACGGATCAAGCAGAGGATGAGGACCAGACCGGCGAACCTGTGAATGAGAGATAATCATTTTTCGACTGTCTGGTGTGTGATCAATCCAGCCAGGCTGACGATACCATGGGGGCCATGTAAGAGGAGACGGAAAAAGAGGAGGAGGAATAGCTGGGTCAGGGGGGGATGGCGAGTCCTAGGGCGCCCGGGCAAGTGAGGCGTGTTGTTATTTCGGATGACGATGTAAGCTTTTACGGCGAACTCGTAGTGTGATAACCTGTTGATCTGAACACCCTAGCTAATCTCCAACATAGGAAAAGGAGGAGGAATGGTTGTGTGTGGAGGGAACGATGGGTCCTGAGGCGCCCAGTAGCGTAGGTATAACGGGGGCTCCCCATGGGAAGATGGATTCCAAGGATGCGGCTGTACTGAGGCTTTGGTCATACGCAAAATGAAGAACAATTATGTAAGAGAGAAAACCTAAACATTGAAACATCATATTGGTAAGTCACAGCTTTACTCTTTAAGTTCTCGAGAGGATAGTTGATCATCGTAGGAGAAGAGTCCTCACATATACATAAGTAGAATTATATTTCCAGCTCCTCTCCATGACTCCTGAGTTCACCACCATCACGAGCACGCCTATCTGCTCTAGGCCTGGTGCTGACCTGCCACCGAATGTCAGCTGGCTCCGCTAGTTCATTATCTGGCGTGCAGTGTTCATGCAGCATCCTGATACATGCATTCCACTGCAGGAGAAAACACTTCACATCATTGTCCTGTTAGTGGCAAAATAACAGGTTACTGCTAAGCTAGTCTAATATTGAACTCACTGTCCCATACGTATTCATCTAAACAAGTCCTGTGGACTACCACTCAATGGTATTATTATGTTCTACAAGTCTATCGTCTTGTACTGTCTTCAACAAGATAGCTTAGTCTCCGGACTCGGTGATGATGACCTTAAGTCATTGGTTCAACCTGGTGCCACCTGGAGCCACTGACGTTATGTACATCTTAGAAAGACATGACTACTGTGATCTAGAGTTCGCTAACAACCTCCCGACATCTTAAAATAATTTGAGGAACTTACAGGAGTCGAAGATCTACTACTTATCGGGAGGCCTTCCTGGCTTCCAGTATACTTTACATCCTACTGTGGTAGGCTTATACGTATAAGTGGTGTATGCACTCAAGGTTAACTCTTCATCTAACCATTCAATCACCCCATGCCACCTCAAATATCGTTTGAACATCTTACATCCCACAGGAAGGCGACAACATGTACAGTATTACGCCCTCAGCTTCAATCATAGGCGATAACTAGTAAACGAGCAATTACCATCCAGGTGGCCCATGATGCGTCGTCTGTACATTGGGGCCAGAGGAGAGTGTTGGACCCAGATTTTCCTGTGGTCACCGAAGACAAGAAGTTCTACAGTTCATAGCTCAACAATGGATTACCGGATTGAACCCATATTCAAACCTCCTTTGTAATCTTGCGTAAAAAATATTCCTATCACTTTTCCCGAAACTTCACGGAACCTTTTCCATTCAAGGTAGGGTCACTCCTGACCAAAAGTAGGGTAACGACTTTGCGAAGGTGGGGTAACTTGCTAGAGCTCTCGTATATCTTCCGAACTGCTACTGGAGACTTTTCCTACCTACTTGGTATACCTTTCTGGTTCGCAGTCTAAGGATCAACATTTGCTTAGTCTACATAGTAACTCTATGATAGGGTCACCAGACTAGCCTAACCGTAACCCTTCCAGGGTCCGGCATTAAATAAAACTAAGTCAATTGTAAGATCAAGCAGGGTCTTTACATCACCGCTCTCTTCCCTTAGTCCTCTCTTGGCCTCTAGCGTTTTCGTTTAATGTCAATCCTCGGGTCTACTACCCAGTGATCCTCGAGGTTCGACGCGTATCATTTATGGAAATCTACTAGGGCTTTTATGCCTGTTCTCTTAAACATCTCATCCAGCTCTCAGGAGTTGTTCTCCGGACCATAATCCTTTTACTCGACGCTGTATTTGACACAATGTTTCTGGAACTCTTGATGACCTCAACCATACCAACAGCTATCCACTATGGTTTCAATAACAGAACTAGGTTCCTTGTCTACTATATCGTGAATTGGTACCTCCAATGTATGCCTGCCAGTTGAGTTCTTGCGATATGGTTCTAAGAGGCCAAGGTTGAAGACTGGATGTATACTCCAACGTTAGGGGAGTTGAATCACATAGGTTGCAGAACCAACCTTCCGTAAGACCACAAATGGTCCGAACATGTGATTATCAAGTTTCTCCATCAGTCACTTTGTCACTATGTTTTTTCAATTGGAAATCACTCAGTCGGCCCGCTTGGCCCAACTGACATTTACATCCTCCAATGATGTTATTCCGGCACTGGAAATCCTTTTTCATCTTGCCATTTCCGTTGCCTCTCTTGAGCCTTATGTAAAGTATTTTGAATTTCCCTGCATGACCCTTCCCAATCCTTCACCAATAGCTTACTGCTTTGGTGTATACCTTGATGTTGAGATACGGACCCTAACCAATTCGTTTCTGGGTTAAACCTATAATTGATCTCAAAGGAAGACCTCTTAGTTGATTCTCATATCGAGGTGTTATAAGGATGCTCCGCTAAGGGAAGTAGCTCTGCTCAGTCGTCCGGTTGATAGGAACAATAACTCCCTACATGTTGTTTCTAAGCCTGGTTTACCCCTCCAGTTGCACCATCGGTGTCTGGGTGAAATGCCGTGAAAACATTAAGCTCGTCCCTTAGTAATTTAATTAAGCGTGTCCAAAACTTAGAGGTGAATTGGCTATCACGATCCGATATAATACCCTCAGGTAGGCAATTGAAACCCCAAACCTGCTTTAGGAACACATAGGCCAAATCCCTAACTGGTACTTCTGTTGTCAAAGCTATGAAAACAGCCATCTTGGACAATTTGTCTACTATGATCCAAATTTTGGTATACTCCTTCGACTTCAGTAATGCTGCCATGAAATCAATAGCGATTGACTTTCATGGTCGTAGCTGTACCTCTATCGGTTTAAGTAGTCCAAACCTCTTGTGCCTTGCGGTGTTGCTACTCTGACATATGTTACATGTGCGAACATATTGTGTAATAAAGTCATCCATCTTAGGCCAGTAGAAGTTTGCCCTAACCCTTTCCATAGTCTTGTATGTCCCAAAGTGTCCCACTAAGCGAGAATCATGTTCCGTCTCCATAATCATCCCTATTATCCCCTCATCCGCCGGTAGGTGCCAACGGTTCTAGTAAAGGAGCACGTCCTTCTCAATTGTAAGGTTAGGATCAACCTCTTTTGTTTCTTTCTTAACAAAGTTAAGCATCTTCAAGTATTCCTTGTCCTTAGTTGCAGCCTGCTTGAGTCGCTCATCAGCAAAATGTTTTCCCTGGTCCTGTGGTTACCTGGTGACCCCTGGTCCTCATGAACCT
>QLOI01001038.1:0-39848 GCA_003313605.1 Tuber umbilicatum
AGGGCACGGACTTTGTCTCACTATTGCGCAATCACCAAGACTTTTGTCTAGTCACTGTACCAAACACGACCCTCCGGTGAGAGGTGATCTATGTGACATTGACATTCACATGGACTTGTCCTTGGTGTTGCTTGCCGAAAACCAGCAAAGCCACCCGAAATGTGTGGTCGCTCCGCAGTAAAGGCCGGATATATCTATACCGAACGAGGTGGAGGGAAAAGAGCCCCGCCCGTTGAGCCGAACAGGCCCACTCCGATTGTCTTGACTGGTGCCGTAGGAGTCGGTGGTGGAGGTGGCCAAGGGGGCTTGGATGTGATCGGTGACGGTGCATCATCACTTACTGGAGCTGGAGGGGGAATAACTTGGACGGTAGGGTTTGTCTTCGGAGCATGTGGCGTCGGTGTTTTACCACCAGTTGCCGGCGAAGTCATCCGCTGTTTCCCGACTCCGGAGGGCTTAGAACCCATAGCCGGACTGGGAGTTCGGGTGGAGCTTTTCCTAGTCATGGTCAAAGATAAAGCTACCGCCACTTGCTCAACAAAGGGGTGAAGTGAGGGCTCAGCCGAGAGTGCCCTTTGGCTCTGGCCTGAAGACAAGACTGCCCCTGCCTCCTTTAACATCCCTTGATATTCCGGGTCCTGCAGAATCTGCGTCAAAAGCTCCGCGAAGTGTAACCTAGGTTCCTTCAGCATCGAAGGTGCGACAGTCAAGATGACATCGTTTTGCGCAGCTATCTGGTGACCTTCCTTGACTGCCCGCTCTAAGGCATGGACCCTATTGTTAATGGCTTGCTGGTTGACAACCAGTTGCTTGAAGCACCTCTGTTGTCCTCGCATCCAGTTGGCTGCCGCATCAACAATTTCTTGCTGGAAGCTTTGCTGAGATTCATCGTTCCTGTATCACATCTGAGTTTCCCCCGCTTTGATCGATTGGCCTACTTCATGAAGAATGTAAGGCTCGATGAACTGTCGTGTAAACTCTGCAAATGTGAACTCCTCCATTCAATCAGCATTAGATCCAGCCTTAAGAGGGGTCTGTGTAAAGGAGTAAAATAAACGATGGGGGTCGGCAACAACGACATCCCAACATTCTGCGGGAATGTAAATCGGGGCTGCCTCGATAAGTGTGGGCATAGCAGGCCATTCAAGACCACGTAGGTCCGCCATAACCGACCCGCGTAAACGGAGGTCATTGGCCTGCGGTGCAGCATGGTCAACACTACCAAGGTTGGCGGGCATCTTCCTTTCCACCCTACGCTTATTGTACCAGACAAGCGACTCGTACTCGGACGATGATTTCAACAATGGTCAATCAATTCATTAGGGGAGAATGAGTTAAGCAAAAACTTCGCTTAACGATATACAGTAACGGGGGCTCCCTGTGGGAAGATGGATCCCAAGGATGCGGCCATACCGATGCTTTCTTTGTACGAAAAGTGAAGAACAAATATGTAGAGAAAAAACCTCAACTGTGAAACTTAATATCGTTAAGCCTCAGCTTTAATCCATAAGTTCTCGAGAGGATAGTTGATCGTCTTGGGAGAAGAGGTCTCGCATATACTTAAGTAGAATTAGATTGCCAGCTCCTCTCCATCACTCCTAAGCTCACCACTATTGCGAGCAAGCTCATCTCCTCTCGGCCTCAGGCTAATATTCAGCCAGATGTCAACCGGCTCTGTTAGTTCATTATCCGACGTGAAGTGTCTATGCAGTATCCTGACACACGCAATCAACTGCAGAAGAAAAACTCTTCATATCGCTGTCCTGTTAGTGGCGAACTAAAAGGTTACTGATAAGCTAATCTAATATCGAACTCACCGTCCCATTTGTATTCGCCTATGCAAGTCTCGTAGATAACCATTCAATAGTGCCATTGCGTTTTACAAGTCTATCCTCTTCTACTGTCTTCGACACGATAGCTTGGTCTACGAACTCCGGTGATGAGACACTTAAGCCAATGGCTTATACGGGCGCTAACCGTCGCCACTGACGATAAGCACCTCAGTCATGATAAGACTACTACGATCTAGAGTTCGCTAACAACCTCCTGATATCTTACAGTTTTTCGGAGACATACGGGAGCGGAAGGTCCACCACTTAACCGAAGGCCTTCAAGGATTCCGTTATACCTTACATACCTACCACCGTAGGCTTATAAGGATCAGTGGTGTATGCACTCGAGAATCACTTCTCGTGTAACCATTCGATCACCCCATGCCCCCTCATATATCCTGCGAACAGCTTCCGGTCGGAAGGACAGCTACAACGTACACGGGATTACATCGCCGTCTTCAATCATAGCCTTTTACTAGTAAACCAGCAACTTCCTTATTGTTGGCCCATGACGCATTGTCTGTACATCGGGGCCAGAGGGTGGTGTAGGACTCAGATTTCTCAATGTTCGCCCAGGGTAAGATTTTCTACGGTTCGTAGTCCATCAACATATTACCTTATTGAGCCCTGATTCGAACCTCCTATATAATCTTGCGTAACAAACAATCCTATGACTTTTCCCGAAACTTCGCGTAACCTTTTACGTATAAGGTAGGGTAACTCCTATCCAAAAGTAGAGTAACCTTTTTGCCACGGTAGGGTAACTATACTCCCTAAGGTAGGGTAACTCGCCGGAACTCTCTGAGACCATCCGAACTCGTAGCGTAGACTTTCCCTACCTGCCCGGTATACCTTTTCTCGTTCGCAGGCTAAACATTACCAGTTGCTTAGTCCACATGGTAATCCTTTGATAGAGTTACCTGACTAGCCTAACCGTAACCCTTCCGGGCTCCGGCATGGGATAAGACTAAGTCTACTGTAAGATCTAGCAGGGTCTTTACACCCTACAGTTGGCCCATGACGCATTGTCTGTACATCGGGGCCAGCAGGGGGTGTTGGACTCAGATTTCTCAATGTTGGCCCAAGGCAAGCTTTTCCTCGGCTCGTAGCCCAACAACGGATTACCCGATTGAGCCCTGATTCGAACCTCCTTTATAATCTTGCGTAACAAACAATCCTATGACTTTTCCCGAAACTTCTCGTAACTTTTTACGCTCAAGGTAGGGTAATCCTATCCAAAAGTAGTGTAACCTGTTTACCAAGGTAGGGTAACTATACTCCCTAAGGTAGGGTAAGTACCTGCCTTAGGTAGGGTAACTCGCCGGATCTCTCGGTGACCTTCTGAACTCGCAGCGTAGACTTTCCTACCTACCCGGTATACCTTTTCAAGTTCGCAGTCTAAGCATTGCCATTTTCTTGGTCTACCTGTTAACCCTTTGATAAAGTTACTTGACTAGCCTGACCGTAACCCTTGCGGGCTCCGGTATGGGATAAGACTAACTCTACTGTAAGATCCAGCAGATTCGGTACAGCTTGTTGGCGCTACCGGACAGGGAGCCCATTTCCTGTCTGTTGATCCTGAGGAGCCGCTACCGGTTAGTGAAATGATCGTAATCCGAAATAGTCACCATGTTCGCGCCTGGTTAGCAACGAATCCTGTTGGCGAGCCTCTTGATCAGCTCTTCAGTGCCCGTTGTGCTGAATTGGAACCCAGGACCCCCCCCGCGGCTACATAGAATTTTCCGTCGCGATAATCGCGGCACCCCTCCAGACTTCCCTGGTGGCTTAGATGAGGATGGCTCAGATGACCAACAGCCCGTGTCATCTGCTGCTGCCAACCGGCGGATCTCCTAGTCTGCCGTAGGGACCAGGGGCACCTGGAGAAGTACTAGGCAACAGCAACGGCACGCTGTGTTGTGTACCGATGAACCGCAGTCAGACCCAAATGATGAGAATGATCGCGGCCTAAATTTGGCCACCAGGATGACCCCCGCCATTGATTCCGACCCCCCACCATCTCCTAGTAAGCAAATTTCTACCCATTCTGTTAACTTTGGCACCCGTATCCTGAGATCTGATACACATATAGGAAAGAGGACTGACCCAAAGACAGCTTCCCAACTACCTACCTGGACAGCCGTCAATAGCGTTGGCAAATGTAACCTAACCGCTATGACTGCCGATGAACCCAAAGGTGAGGGTGACGCTGTTGAACATCCAAGGAAGGTTGGCCACCAGGCGCCAGCATTCGGCGGTACTATCAGAATTGAATTGGACTGACTCCTACAAAGCGACAGGCCCAGACCACCAATCAGTACCACCCTGGTAGTTCCTGATTCGGATCACGATCTGCCCTTCATGGCCTCTGAGGAGATACAGGTCAGAGATTCAGCTGAGCATCTGTTGAGGCTAGTCTCTGGCGTTGAGCAGCCCGCTGACCCATCTACGATTCAAGTTAGTACACTGAGCAGAAATTGTTCCCCATCCAATCCGTGCAGGGGCGACCCGCCCGCTGATACGCCAGCAGCCGAGGCCGGACGAGAATCAAACCCAGCTCCTAGCACCTCCGCCAGAATGAGTAGACACTCTGCACCTGGTAAGTTGCTGTTACAACTGCCAGCCTTTCCACCAGCTCTGTTGGCAGCAGATTCTTCCATTGCGCCAGCAGAAACGGACGTTAGGAGTCCTCTCCGGTGTGTTTCAGTCCTAGCTTGCTAGCTTCTGCCAACAAAGCTAGTCTGCCCCGACCAAATGTAACTAATGGGAAGCTGCAAAGAGGGTGTAGGTCCGTTTAAAAGGCTCTACTAAAGGTACTTAGAGCGCTGAGCAGCCTGGAAATTTTCTTACGGTGTATCCCATTGGGATTTTTACTTTGGTGTTTTTTTGCCGTGTTTCTTCTGTTCAGGGTTAGCGGACTGCGGCTGCGCCGGTTTGCCCAAAAGTAATATGGTCTACAGACACTTTCTTTTTTCATAGGGCCACTCTCCGAGTTTTGAAGGCAATTCTAGTCTGCGTGTTTTCGTTTCAAGGTGTTTTCATTTGTGGTGTTTTCAATTAGGGGTGCTTTGCCTAAAGCCAATGTAGTCTACGGACACTTTCTTGTTTCACAGGGCCGCTGTCCGAGTTTTGCACGTAATTCTCGCCCGCATGTGTTTGTTTGTGGGTGTTTCCCTTCCTGGCTTTTGATGCACGCTCTTAGAGTTTTAGCGCATCATTCTCGTCCCCTACCTGCTGTTCTTCGTTTAGAATATGTTTACTCTTTCGGTGAGAGATGTTTCCTCTTTGGATCTTAGCGATCATTCTTTTCTTGGTTGTCGCCTTCATTGATTTTCCTATCTAAGCTTTTCACCTGATACCCGTCTGTTAAGCCTAAGCGGCAGCTCATACAATAAGATTAGCATTCCAGGCTCCGAGCCCTAGCCTTACCCTCGTTTGTTATAGTCCGCTTGGCAGACCTACCCAAAATAGATTGGTTTGGCATTCTAATAACCTCTTCGTCCGCTTCATGAATTCCTGATACCCACCGTTTGTTTATCATTCAGTAAAATCGTAGGGCGGCAGAGTCCGAGATGGAAGCCTCGGGTGCAAAGTCCAATACCAGGTGTCGGGCCCCAATTTGGCCGCACAAGTCTGTTTCAATACCATCAAGTATGAAAACGAGTGACAAAGTGTAACGACCCTGCTGGATCTTACAGTAGACTTAGTCTTATCCCATGCCGGAGCCCGGAAGGGTTACAGTTAGGCGAGTCAGGTAACTCTATCAGAGGGGTACCATGTGTACTAAGCAAATGGTAATGCTTTGACAGCAAACGAGTAAAGGTATACCAGGTAGGTAGGGAAAGTCTATGCTGCGAGTTGGGAAGGTCTCCGAGAGTTCCGGCGAGTTACCCTACCTCAGAGTGTATAGTTACCCTACCTTGATAAACAGGTTACCCTACTTTTGGATAGGAGTTACCCTACCTTGAGCATAAAAGGTTACGCGAAGTTTCGGAAAAAGACATAGAATTGGTTGTTACGCAAGATTATATAGGAGGTTCGAATCTGGGCTCAATCGGGTAATCCGTTGTTGGGCTACGAACCAAAGAGCATCTTGCCTTGGGTGAACATTGAGAAATCTAAGTCCAACACCCCCCTCTGGCCCTAATGTACTGACAATGTGTCATGGGTCAACTGTGGGGAAGTTGCTGGTTTACTAGTAAAAGCCTATGATTGAAGACGGCGACATAATACAGTATACGTTGTCGCCGTCCTTCCGACCGGAAGCTGTTCGCAGGATATATGAGGGGGCATGGGGCGACCGAATGGTTACACGAGACGTGTTTCTCAAGTGCATACACCACTGACCCTTATAAGCCTACGGTGGTAGGTATGTAAGTTATACCGGAAGCCTGGGAGGCCTCCGGTTGAGTGGTAGACCTTCGACTCCCGTATGTCTCCGAAAGCCTGTAAGATGTCAGGATGTTGTTAGCGAACTCTAGATCGTAGTAGTCTTATCTGGACTGAGGCGCATATCGTCAGTGGCTATGGGTAGCGCCCGTAAAAGCCCATGGCTTAAGTGTCTCATCACAGGAGTCCGTAGACCCAGCTATCGTTTCGATGACAGTAGAGGACGATAGACTTGTCAGTCGTGATGATTGTCTACCAGACTTGCATAGATGAATACGAATAGGACAATGAGTTCGATATTAGACTAGCTTATCAGTAACCTATTAGTTCGCCACTAACATGACAGCGATATGAAGAGTTTTCTGCTGCAGATGATTGCGTGTATCAGGATACCGCATGAACACCTCCTGTCGGATAATCAACTAGTAGAGCCGGCTGACATTGGGAAGAATGTTAGCCTGAGGCCCAGCGGAGATGGGCATGCTCGTGATGGTGGTGAGCTTAGGAGTGATGTAGAGGAGCTGGCAATATAATTCTACTTAAGTATATGCGAGACCTCTTCTCCTAAGACGATCAACTATCCTCTCCTGAACTTATTGTTTAAAGCTGCGGCTTAATGATATTAAGTTTCTCCCCTATGGTTTTCTCTCTTACATCTTTGTTCTTCACTTTGCGTATGAAGAAAGCTTCGGTACTGCCGCATCCTTAGGATCCATCTTCCTACAGGGAGCCCCGTTACACAAAGAGTGAACGTCCTGGGCACTTAAAGACCCCGTTCTGACAATTTCTGTCTTCTAGGTCCAAAACCCCATATCCACCACTCGGCTACCTGCACCTTTTCTAATACCCACCTATTTCCTGGTCCCATTAACTGCAATTCTATTCTGTTACTCTCACAACCCTTGTCCACTTGATGTCACAGCAACCGCAGCGGCCTGCGGCGGATAGAACACGTCCATCACGGCAGGGGAGGCAGAGGCGCAGGAAGGCCTACCGCGGACGTGTCAAGAGATCCGAATCCAGGGATAGATTAACTATGATGCCACCAACTCTTGAGTCCGTTAAGGCCGGGTCGACCGTAAGAAGGGGCAATGCAGTAACCGAGCCAGCTCCATCCCGACTCGTGATACCGGATCCTGTTCCCGACAACCTGGAGCAGGTCCTGGAGGAGGCGGCCGACAGTATGGACTCCCACGATGGGGAATATAAAGGTAGCAATGGCCAGAGTCAGGAGAGCCAAGCGAGCCAGGAGGAGAATGAGTTAGAACACCATGCGGATGATGAGGATCTATTAGCAGATCGGGGGGCCCAGAGGCTAATTAGACATGAGTTCCCTAACTCGCAACCTGCGGTGCAGACAATTACCCCTGGGAATACCCAGAGTGCTAACAGGAGGATTCCTTACCCCCGACGGCGAACGCTTGCCCCAGCAACTATTAGCCAAAATCACCTTACATCCCTACTTCTCTCTCAGTCGCCTGCAGTCTTGAACTCGCTGGCAACCCCGGCCATAACTCCTTGCCACTCAGATCCAACAACGCCGGAATTGGATAGCCGGGGTGGAGTGCAGACTAGCAGCAGACGAAATATGGCCCCAGGACTAGAGCGTAGCATTCTGGCAAAATCTTGCCCGCTGATGTGGGACAGGGCGATCTTCGTAAATCCGTTTCCAGACCCAATTACCCTGACCGAGGAGGTAGGTAGGAGCTGGAATCATGCCCGGGACGAATTAGGCTTTCCGAACTTTGCCGATGATACCTCACTTTCTAGTGACCAGGTAAGTCATCCTAATCGATAACCTACATTTCATCCGGAGACTTAATAGATGGACCGGTGGCGACTGGTTCGCAGATTCGGCCAAAGCACAGCGGATGCCGATCGCCGTATCTGCACACAGTAAAGAAAGCTATAACAGAACTCTATAAGCTGGACATTGATTATCCTACGGGCTACGGACGAAGGGCGGAATACCTACTAGAGGGGGATAGGTTCACCTGCCCGCCTAACAACTATGAGGTATTATTTCAAAATTTCGCTTGATTATTTCGGACCATAGTAAGACTAAATCGATCTAATCCAACCTCTGTCGGCTTCTTTTAGATTCCTAGCCCCTCAGATTCCGAACGTGATATATGCCCAATTTTACGCTAGCGCTCACTGGAAGGGCATGAAGGATGAGAGATTCATGGGTAAGATCGATGGCCCGTTTATCTGTCTGACAGCAGCCATATTGCGCATTCACTAAGGTACTGGCGGACTGGAATCTTTATCGACAATGTGGCCTTCACATGTGCCAGTTCTGCAGGTAAGATAAATAACGCCGACCTGCAGTATTCAAAAGTGTCCGGATTCCTTAGCCCCCAGGCATCCAGATACTCGTGAAAGCAGCAGGTACTCATGCGGGCGATAAGTGACCTAACGGGAAGACAGGCCTGCTAGAATGCCAGAGACACACATGGGAGAGTACAGGAGAGGTGTGGCGCAGACGCATAGTCGAGCGAATCAGGAGAACATTGGAGGCCAGGATCGCGAAAGAGCAGGGAAAGCGTGTCGAGAAAACGGCAGGATATTCCAACGATGAAGAGGCATTGAGGCGGGAGTTTGGAAGTAATCGGGAACCGGAGGAATCAGAATGGGCTGTGGGCCGGACAGATACGGCAAGATATGGTCAACACGAGTCGCAACGGGTTGATGCAGCCCCGGTGCAAGATCTTGAGGACGCGCTATCGCAGGTTAGGGAAACTGACCCAGAGGACTAGAAGAGATTTATACCACTAGTATTGTGTATGTATATAAGAGTGTAATAGAAAAATCAAATAAGGATATATGCCAGAAGAGTACGGAAGAGACGAAATTAATACTGTCGCGGCCTCTGAGAGGGGGCGGGCGATTGTGGCCACTAAAAGGATCGGAATGCATCGGGCAGATGTTGCAGGTTGAGAAAGTACAGGGAAGTCGTTGAGAGAGCGATTGGAAGTACGAAAGGTCCGGAACAAGCCAGGCGGGCGTCTGGAGGCTTGGGCACCTTTGAGAGGGTATAAGTACCAGCCGGAAAATGTCCGCTAGATCTGGGAGAAATAAAATGTGTTCAGGGGGCTGAGGATGAAAAACAGCGGATTCATAGGAATTCGGCACGAAAAGGAAAAGATGGGAGGACGTCGGCAGTCCGTCCCCTGATCCGTCTCGTGGCAAGAACCCCTCCGAATCCGCTGTTTTTCATCCTCAGCCCCCTGAACACATTTTGTTTCTCCCAGATCCAGCGGACGGAGTCCGGAAGAAGGACGGCTGATAGTATTGGTTGGGGAAGGCTTCAGAGCGGAGAACGCGAAGCCGCAAGGCGTCCGGGAAGGGTGGTTATGCGAGCAAGGGCAATAGGCGCTAAGGGACGAAAATGGTTTATGCTAGGGACAGGGTTGCTAAGGAGAACTACGTCTGACTGCGTCCAGACGGAAGGAGTCCGGGCAGATGCATCCAGAACTGGAGTTTACGTTATAAGAGCCTGGGGTGTCCAATGCATAGGGTGAATGGAGCGCACCAGGACGCAAAGTAGAATTTTCGCTGATGTATGCCTAGTTTGCCAATGCGGGAAGAGGGAAGTTTGGGCAGTATGGTGGAACAGGTTTAAGATGGGGAAACAAGAGGAGGGGGGAAAGAGAGGGGGGGACAGCATTTGGCCCTGAAGGGATGAAGGGAAATGGGGTAGTAGGGGGATTGAAAGTAGGTGCTATGATATGGGAGGTTGGTATTGGTAGAGTGCAGGCTCGCTTGAAAGAGGAGAGTTTCGTAGTTTGTAAGAGTACTAGGTGGTTGGTAGATGATGAGAAGTGGGAGAGGAGGAAGCTTGGCAAGATGTTATTCATGGTAATTGCGTTTATATGGGGCATGGAGGAGGTGAGGAGGATAATTAAGCGTGACTTGTGACTGAGTAGAAGATAGCACTTGGTGAGGCATTCTGGGATAGTACAAGCTACATGGAAGGAGGCTGGTTGAATGTAGATGAGGAAGAAGCTGGAGTGTTAGGCATATGCAATTGCAACACCCCCTTCTGGCTCCGATCAAGTGTCTGGACATTGCTAGCAGCACCATGTGTAGTTGCTTGCTAACAGCCAGAATCGTGAAATTGACAGCCTTCATGTAACAATGTGGATGTCGTTGCCATCCCTCTGATAGGAAGTGGTTCACAGGATATATGAGAGGGGTAGTGAGCACTGCTCAAAAAACTGAAATCAAGTGTACAATACATAAAGTACCTGGATGAATAGAAAAAAATGTGGAACGAGAGTAGGATATTACGCTGCACGTTGACCGACTACGAATAGGCATAGATCTGCCAGAACGGATGTGAGTTGAGGAGATGTAGCAGCAAGGACAAATTGCTAGGCAAATCAAAGAAGCGATAGAGTACTAAGCCTAACAACTCTTACATGAAGAAAATGCAGTCATGCCTCAGTGTTGTCCTCGGTGTGTGATGTTGAGACTGATCATCTTAATAACAGAGGAACAACTGGTATGTTCGCATATGGGGGTCATATTTCATACTAAGTTCATATTGCAAAGGACTCGATTGCTTCTGACAAGCAGAGTCTTACAAACAACCAGGAAGACGAGGTTATAATAGCTAAATGACTAGAAGCGGGGAAAGTATTCTGGGTCGACGAGCTTGGGATTCAAATTGATAAGACAAGGGAGTCCGAAGAATGAGGAGTTGTTACGGATGTACCTAGTTAGTATAAGTATTAGATGGATTGGCCGCGGAAACACAGGCTGGATATATAAATATAAGAGTTCCTCCCCAGCAATTAGGCGGAGCAGCAACGGAGCAGAGATCTTATAAATATAAAATGATATTATCTAAACTTCATATTCTTAGTAGTATTAGCAAACCGAGTATTTACAATAAAAAATCACAAGGCCTTTCTAACATTCTCAATTATTGAATACTTTAAGGCTTAAGCATACTCTACCGAGCTCTGAGTTGGTTACCCGTAACCTTATAGTGATAGTCCCTCCATCACTGTGGCACAAATCGACACAAACAGTGTCAAATGATCATGACCATTATTGCTATTATTCTTTAGTACAATTTGTTCTTCATCCTACATGATAAGACGTTTATACAGATGCTACCTGAACCACTTACGAGTTACTAGATGTGTTGGGCATATGCAGTTCCAACACCCCCCGCTGGCCCCGATGTAGGGCCCTGACGTCGCCTGCAGCATGCTGGGTAGTTGCTAGTTACCAGGAAAAATTGCGGAATTGGCAGCATCCCCATAACGCGATATACGTCATCGCCGTCCGACCGGAAGCTGTTCGCAGAATATATGAGAGGGGTAGAGTGCACTGCTCATACAGCTGGAATCCAGTATATGATACAAATGATATCTACATGAGCAGGAAAACCTGCCAAATCAGAAAATGAATAAATGCTTCAAGTTGGCCGACAACTAATAGTTATAGGTCTGCAAGAACGGACGGGAGTTACGGGGACGTAGCTGCAAGCCCACTCTCGCTAGGCAAATCAAAGAAGCGATGGAGCACTAAGCCTACCAACTCCACATAAAGACAATGCAGTCATGCTTCTGTGTTGTCACCGTTGTCTGATATTGAGACTGATCATCTCATTAACAGAGGAACGACTGGTATGTTCGCAAATTGGGCGGCATACTCAGACTAAGTTTATACGGTAAAGGCATGGTTTACTTCTGCCTAGCGGAGTCTCGCACACCCTCAGGAAGATGGTGTACAATAAGCCGAATAACCTGAAGCGTGGACTTATTCAGGGTCTACAAGTGTTTGCACTTAAGATTGATAAGACACAAGACTAGTAGTTGTTACGCAGGTACTTTGTTTGTATAGGTATTATATGTACCAGCTGTGGAAACTCACGCAGGATATAAATATAAGAGTTCCTTCCCAGCTATTAGACAGACAGCAACTGGAGAAGAGATCTTATCAATATAACAAGTTATTATCCATATCTCATATTCTTAGTAGTTTTAGTGAAAATGAGTATTAGCGATTAAATTACGACGCCTTCTGGACACTACTCCGCTATCAAACACTTTAAACGCTTAGCCTTACTCTACTGGGCTCAGAGTTGGTTGCCCGTAACAAGATGACACCTAAAGACCAGAATAAAAATGATGATCTCGAACCAATTAGGGAAGTCAGTGTTTTACTAGCTTGTGCGAGCAACCCTGTTGTAGCCACATACTGACACTGGAAACTCAAATCCAAATGGACAGCAGAAAACCAAAGAACCAAGTGATCCCAGAATGCACTTATCTGGAACCACTCCTTTGGTGAATTAGTTCTAAATTTCAACAGAAAAGTTACTCCAACCCCACTAGCCAAAAAAGCCCACAATGGTTGATAAGAAAGATATCATGGAGAAAATATAACATTACATACAACAGATATGCTAAAATATTAAAGAGCAAGGAATAGATCCCTCCATAGTTAAGGTCCCCCTCAATACCACTATTAAGAACTGTTGGATAATCGCGCTATTTCTACTCTACCGCGAGGTGGATGATTCAAACCCAAATTCCGAGATCTATGCTGATATAGCACTAAGGTTGACAGGTGAAGACAAACCCATGGGAGAGGATATGGACGAACAAGGAGTTGACTAAGTTTCAGCTGAAACTTGGGAACAACAATTTGTTCCTGAAAGTTATATCCCAAGCTGATGTAGAACACCAGTAGTACGGCCCCTTTGAATTGTTTATAAAAGGCGATCACAAGCCAAGATCAGGGGGTTGCAACAACTGTAATGACCCTGCTAGATCTCACAGAAACCTTAGTCTTTTCCATGACAGAGCCTGGAAGAGTTACAGTTAGGCAAGTCTAGTAACTCTACCAAAGGGTCACCATGTGGACTCAGCGAATGGTAATGCCTAGACTGAGAACTAGATATGTATACCGGGTAGGTAGGGAAAGTCTACGCTGCGAGTACGGAAGGTCTCTGAGAGTTCCAGCGAGTTATCCTACCCAAGGCAGGCAGTTAAGCTACCTTAGAGAGTATAGTTATCCTACCTTGGAAAAGTGGTTACCCTACTATTAGTTAGGAGTTACCCTACCCTGAGTGTAAAAGGTTACGCAAAGTTTTAGGAAAAGTCATAGGAATGTTTGTTACGCAGGATTACATAGGAGGTTCGAATCTGGGCTCAATCGGGTAATCAGTTGTTAAGCTACGAACCGAAGAAAATTCTGGCTTGGGCGAACCTTGCAAACTCTTAGTCCAACACCCCCCTCTGGCACCGATGTGCAGACAATGCATTGTGGGCCAACAGATGGGTAGTTGCTGGGTAATAGTAAAAACCTATGATTGAAGACAGCAGAATAATACTGTATACGTTGTCAGTATTCAGTCAACTGGAAGTTGTTCCCAGGAGGTATAAGGGGGCATGGGGCGATCAAATGGTTAGACTAAAGGTTATTCATGGGTGCATACGACACGGATATTTACAAGCCTACGGATGTAGGATGTAAGGTATACAGGAAGGTGGGAATACCTCCGGAAACGAGGTAGACCTTAGACTCCCGTATCTTCCTGAAAGACTGTAAGATGTATGGAGGATGTTACCGAACTCTAGATCGCAGTAGTCTTGTCTTGGTCGACATACTTAACGTCAATGGCTACGGGTAGCGCACGTGCAAGCCAATGGCTTAAGTACCTTATCACGTAAGTCTATTGACCAAGCTATCATGTCGAAGACAGTAGAAGAAGATAGACATGTAGCGATACCATTAAGTGGTAGTCTACAGGACTTGCATAGACGCATACGTATGAGACAGTGAGTTCGATATTAGACCAGCTTATCAGTAACCTGTTGGTTCGCCACTAACGGGACAACAATGTGAAGAGGTTTCTCCTGCAGCTAGATCAGTGTAACAGGATGCTGCATGAACACTTCACAGGGGATAATGAACTAGTAGAGCCGGCTAACATTTGCAAGGATATGAGCCCGAGGCCCTGAGGATATGGGCATGCTCATGATGGTGGTAAGCTTAGGAGTGATGGAGAAGAGCTGGCAATATAATTCTACTTAAGTATATGCGAGACCTCTTTTTATAAGACGATTAACTATCCTCTTGAGAACTTATTGTATAAAGCTGCCGCTTAACAATATTAAGTTTCACCATCAAGGTTTTCTCTCTTACATATTGGTTCTTCACTTGCGTACGAAGAAAGCTTTGGTACTGTTGCATCCTTGGGATCCATCTTCCCACTGGAAGTCCCCGTTACAACAAGTAACGACAGAAGGACAAACTAGACAATTACAGCAATTTCTGGAAAAATGTTTCCCTCTACTCCCAGGACCTCAACACAAAACCCGACAAACAGCACCTGATTTCTTAATAGAGCTCATCTCCGTAATAGGATGAATTGACCAGACACAAAAGGAGACACAAGACCGATGACATGTTACCTTTAACACTCTTAAACTTTCAACAACGCTTTGTGGGAAATCTAGAAGATATTAGGCCAAGAGAAAAGGAAGTAGACAAACTAGTGGACTAAGAACTAGGGAATCTCCTGAAAAACCTTGCTATGGTTACCTCCGCACTTGGTACTACATCGGACCAGGCAGGGTTAAGCTGGATAAGGGAAGCAGAAAAGATCTGTCAACAACAGGAGTGACAACAACAAGTCAGTCAAGAGTTACATACCAATCGAGGAACTACCAACCCACAAAGCTTTGCTAGAGATATTTTGCAAGAACAAGAAGTTAAAACCTTGCAGTTACATCATGATGAATTAGCAAGAGAATTAGCAGTACAAAAAAAAGGTGAGCAAGGATGTTGAGGAACAAATATAAAGAAATAATAGGGTGAAAAGAGAATTTAAAGCCCGCAAGGATGCAGAGATCCGTGAATTGAAAGGACAGCTAGAAACCATATCAGCCCAGGTTAACCAACGACCAGCAGATGTTGACGAAGGAGGAAGAGATCTACCTCAAAGGCATACACATGAAGAAAGCCAAGTTGCTCAAGAAAGCAGGAAAACGAATGGAAAAGCCCGCAAGACACAGGAAATTGAAGCAGAACCTAGTGGTGGTAAGAAAGAACCACTGCGAGGACAAAAGAACACCCCTGGACGTCCTGATAACGATGGTGATGATAGCTCTTCAAGTAGTTCCTACGACAAAGAAAATTATGATTACCCGGACCGGGACTGAGGAAAATGACAACGAACATGGTGGTGATTTAGGAGAGGATTAACACCGGAACAAGACTTGGACTTCAAACAAATGCAATCATGATAGACACAGTAAGTAAAGGAATGGCAGGTGCAAAAAAGATCGATGCCATACCACCATAATTATTTGAAGCGAAGGACTACTAGAATGTGAAGACATGGTTACTCGATTATGAAGATTATTTCCCATGAAACCCACAATACTAGGAAAAACACATGCATAGGATACTATATGCAATTAGGCCAACTAATGGAGATAATCTTGTGTATTTCCCTAGTTGGTACTGATTCGCCATGACGTGTGAATTAGGCCATAGAAGGGTAGAAGGGCTCATCATTCGGCAACGTTTCTGTGAGGAAATAAGCAACTGATACACCAGTACCACAGAGGACCCGGAAGCACTACGGGATATGGATAAGGTAAAATATGAGGGAAACATTTTCAACCACTTATTAAAAATAGAGAACCTTAATATTAAGGTACAATCAACCGGTATTGTATGGCAGAGAAAATTAGAAGACAAGGTACCATTACCGGTACCAGAAAGACTGTTCTTGGAAACGGATGACCTGGAAACAGAATGGTTGGAGGCATTGAGACAGTGCGGGAACATTATGAAGAACGGGAACTGGAATAACGAGTATCTACCTGAGAGCAGTCAAGCAAAGGCAAGTCAACGAAATGGAAAGGGCTGCGATGACAAAAAGTACGGACAGAAACTTACCTTAAAATGTAAGCATTACACCAAAACTGAACCAGCCACAGACAAGGCTACTAAACGTGAGGGTTGGACCTCAAGGTTGAATAAAGCTGATGAAGTACAAAAGCCCACAAAATGGGAAAAAATGTACAAGGGCATTCCTCAAAACCTCATCCATGCCAGAAAATGGAATATAGGATGTAGACAAGGTGGCTTAACAAACCAGAAATGGAAGACAGATCAAAAGATTGTGCAAGTAATAGTGATCCAAGGGGCTCCTTAGAAAGATAGTGGGAAAGATAACAGATGCGACCAATAATATAACGATGGTCGTCGGAGAGTAAACCTTGTAAATGGGAACCAACCACCCCCTCCTCAAGAACAGGTCTTGAGAGTATGGAGGCCAATACGAGTTTGGGAAAAGCTCTTGCATCATGAAAGAGTGGATTATGGGAAATTGGCACTGACGGTAACTGCGATCGGGTATTCTACAGTCAGTCGTCCAAAGTGATCTTGATCCGGGACATGTTTAATTAGTGATTATGCCATACAGTGTGCAGTGTGGTTGAGTACGAGCAGCGGGGTAGCCAACGGGGTTGCCAGTAGGTACACCCGTACATGAGCGAACCAAAGAATAAGTGAACCAACGAACAAGTGAATGATCAACACAACCCCAATAGTAATAAACTAATTAGATGATAGAAATAAGAATAACAATAGCTAGTAATTTGTATAACCTCCCTTTGCTTCCCGAACTGGAGCTACCCTATCAGGTATTGATTTCCACCACATCTCAAAAAAACTCGTCAGGAATTGTCTCCCAAACCAATGGTAATACCTGTGCTAGCCTCCTCTTAACAGCTTTCTTTCCTCCTTGGGTATCTGTGAGCCTGGGATACTGCTGGTGCAAGTGCTTTTTAAGCTCAATCCATGCATGCTTAATAGGATTTAAATCAGGGGAATAAGGGGGATGCTCCTCCACCTCAATACAGTTTCTCTCCAACCAGTCCATAACACTACAAGCCTTATGAACAGGAGAATTGTCTTGCTGAAAAAGAATATCTTGTATACAAAAAGATATCATTTGATGAATAACAGGAAAAAGTTGCCTTTTCAAGAGCATAACATACCTGGTCTTAATAACATTTTGAGTAATAGGAACCAGAGAACCTTTTCTCTTACCCCAAAAGCAGCCCCAAACTATAAGCGATATTCCCTTATCTTTCTTCTTTGGATGAACACAATCAGATAGCCACTTTTCTCCACGCTCTCTGAAAACCCATTGCAGCCTTGGATCCTTAGATTTCTCCACACTGCACTCATCACTACAAATAACTTCTTCAAAATCCTCCACTGTCCAGTTTCTATGAGCTGTAGCCTACCTCAATCTCTTGGCCACATGCTCAAATTTAAGCTTAGGCCTCGATTTGGTTAGGCATTTCTTAATATTGGCCTCTCTGAGTATTCTATCCACTATTTTTATTAATATTAGTTAGTCAATCAAATTCTATCACTCAGAGTAGTACCAGTATTAGGAGGTGTTACCAGTAGAAAGGGAAATGACTGGCGCATATTGATCCCTGAAAGCAGATCTAGTCATTTTGCGGTTGTTTATGGCAGTCCGGACAATTGTGCGGCAGCGCTGTCGGCTAAGAACTGGGGTGCGACCAGGGCGAGGAAGGTTTTCTAGAGATTGACGCTCAAATGCACGGGCTAGGAAGCTCTTAATTGTTGTCCAAGGCCGTCCAATAAGTGGAGCAACAAGAGCAGTATTCCGGAGGAAGTAGAACAAGACAATTATTACTCCCTTTCCAACATTGCTCATCTCTCTTCTTACTGTATTTGGTGTTCGCTATTTTTTTGGAGCCGAAGGATCTGCACATCCAGATCAGTAAACCATGATTAAAAGAATAATTAAGCGAAAAGGGAATTTTGTTAATTGTTTTATGGTTGGGAGTACAGGTGGCTTCGCGATGCAATTCACTTTCACGGTCGCAAACTCATAGCGGGCATTTTTGACGAGGTAGCGGACTAAGCAATCACGACCACTTGTGATGACTGAATGAATATGTCGGGTGCTTAACAAGCATGCATGTCTATAGGAATTGAAGAAAGCAATGCCCGGAAAACCACTCCCACTAACTGGTTGTAAAGACCTCGGACACATCAACCAGGAAAAATAAATGATGGTTGTCAGACCAGTGTTCAGGAAACTCAAAGGTCTTTGATAAGGCCAACTGGGGAATATCAACCAAGAAATAAGAAATCATAGTAGGAAGAGTCAGTAGGGGCGAGGGAACAACCTTCCAACAGACAGCGAGGCAACACTAGGTGAAAAATAGCAGTCAAGAACCAGCTGATAAAGATCAAGACTCTAGACCCGCATCAGGAGTACAAGTTCACTTGAATTGATTAGACGGTACCAACATATAAACTCAGTGATGGATAGAGTCTCATGAAATGAGGATGGAGAACAAAGGCGGGAAGTATAGAACAGGGTAATCGGTAAGTCCTATGCATATGACGGCAATACCGTGTACCTATTTGGACCCTCATGGATCCTTCCCAGACAGGACTTACAGCTTGCAAAAGAAGGATGTGAGGGAACCCTTCGGCAAGTGGTAAAGACCGCTTTTGGTGGGCTGCCTAAGGACCTAAAAATATGAGATCGAGGATGGGAATACGGGGCATGCAACCTAAAAACTGCACGCTATCACCATGAGTGTTGGTGAAACACCAAGAGACCAGGTCACAAGTCCCAAGAAAGAAAACGCTAACGGAATTAGTTTGGCTGAGGAGGTCTAATTGACCGAAATTATGTAGGCATGGTCTCAAATGTCTGCAAAAATGTCATAAAAACAAACAGACAATCCGTTAGTTGAGGTGAGAAATTGAGCGAAAATAACACAATGTAAGAGATAAGATTGCCTAAAAGGCATAGCGCATCTCGAAACTGAAGGAAAATGAATCCAGGTTCGTGTGTTATTAGATTCTAGTTCTAATATCTTCATGATCAACACTCGCCTCGTGTGAGAGTATGATATTCCCTATAAAACAAGCAAAAAACCTAACGGAATCGCAGGATTTGATGGTTCTGCCACCAAAAGTGGCGGAAAGTACTTCAGTTGTCAGCTATTATTAGAAATTGGAATAAACTCTTACCAATCGGAAATTTCTTTTGAAATTCTAAATACAGGAAACTCCGAACTAATTAATTCTTTTGGGTACTGTAAGGAACAACACATGACAAATATCAGTAACCCGGGAAAATGGTATTTCCCCGAAGAATCATGTTCAAACCAGATAATCGATATAGGACTGCAAGAGATATGGAAATATGTCCAAACTGTAGTCTTCGACAAAACCGCTGGAGTTATTGGACGAATGTAGTATAAGGATAAACTAGTCAAAAACATCGTACACAACATCCCTGAACACTACTGAGATTATGTTCAACTATTTTGAAGAGTAAGTCATAATGCAAGTGCCGCCACGAAGAACATGAGATCGCACAATTTGCCTTAAGGAAGGGGAAGAACCTCCTGAGGGTCCCATTAATCTGGTGTCAGCAATGCAACTAAAGGAACTTAGAAAATAGAGGAATGAAATGCTATGGCAGGTGAAAATTAGACTAAGTCAATCGCCTGTTGGTGCTGTAACGACCCAGCTGGATCTTACAGTAGACATAGTCTTATCCCACACAGGAGCCCGAAAGGGTTACGGTTAGGCTAGTCAAGTAACTCTATCAAAGGGTTACCATGTGGACTAAGCAAATGGTAATGCTTAGAATGCGAACGAGAAATGGTATACTGGGTAGGTAGGGAAAGTCTGCACTACAAGTTCGGAAGGTCTCCGAGAGTTCCGGCGAGTTACCTAACTTTGGGGAGTATAGTTACCCTACCTCGGCAATGAGGTTACCCTACTTTTGGATAGGAGTTACCCTAACTTGAGCGTAAAAGGTTACACGAAGTCTCAGGAAAAGTCATAGTATTGTTTGTTACGTAAGATAATATAGGAGGTTCGAATCTAGGCTCAATCAGATAATCAGTTGTTGCGCCACGAAACGAACAAAATCTTGCCCTTGGCGAACATTGAGAAATCTGAGTTCAACACCCCCCTCTGGCCCCGATGTACAGACAATGCATCATGGGCCAACTGAAGGAAAGTTGTTGGTTTACTAGTGAAAGCCTGTGATTGAAGACAGTGGTGTAATAGGGTATATGTTGTCGCCGTCCTTCTGACGGGAAGCTGTTCGCAGGATATATGAGGGGGCTTGGGGCGATCGAATGGTTTCATGAGAGGTTGTTCTTGAGTGCATGCACCACTGATCCTTATGAGCCAACGTTGGTAGGTATGTAAGGTATACCGGAAGCCCGGGTGGCCTCCGGTTAAGTGGGAGACCTTTGACTCCCGTATGTCTCCAAAAGACTGGATGATGGCTTGAGGTTGTTAGCAAGCTCTAGATGTTAGAAGTCTTATCTTACTGAGGTGCCTATCCTCAGTGGTTAGGGGTAGCGCCCATATAAGCCCATGGCTTTAGTATCTCATCACGGGAGTCCGTAGACCCAGCTATCGTGTCAAACACAGTAGAAGAAAATAGACTTGTAAAACGTAATGATACCATTGAGTGGTTGTCTATGAGACTTGCATAGACGAATACGAATGGGACCGTGAGTTCGATATTCAGCTAGCTAATCAGTAACCTGTTAGTTCGCCACTAACAGGACAACGATGTGAAGAGTTTTCTCCTGCAGTTGATTACATGTATCAGGATACTGCATGAACACTTCAGGTCGGATAATGAACTAGCAGAGCAGGCTGACATTTGGTAGAATGTTAGCCCCAGGCCCAGAGGTGATGGGCATGCTCACGATGGTGGTGAGCTTAGGAGTGATGGAGAGAAGCTGACAATATAATTCTACTTAAGTATATGCGAGACCTCTTCTCCTGAGACGATCAGCTATCCTCTCGAGAACCTATTGAGTAAATGCTGCAGCTTAACGATATTTAGTTTCACCGTTGAGGTTTTCTCTCTTACATATTTGTTCTTCATTTTGCGTACAAAGAAAGCTTCGGGGACAGCTGCATCCTTGGGATCCATCTTCTTATAGGAAGCTCCCATTACAGGTAAACATATTCTTTTCATAACAAAGACAAATGGTTAGCTGCAACTAGTAGTCGATTACTGAGATCAGAACTCGGTCACCATCTCTGCCTGGAATCCAATACCTATTATGGGAGAACTCGGGAAGTGTGTGGAAGGATCCCGGGTTTTCTAAACAGTTGACCTCAAAAAAGGGTATTATTCGGTATGAATGGCCAAAGGCGATGAATGGAAGACAGTATTGCGCTGCTGTTATGGAAATAATAAGTATACAGTATTGCCTTTGGATATATTAATGCACCCTCTACCAGCCAATCAATGATGCATAAGGTCCTTCACGAATTTTTGGACCACAGAGTAGTCCTCTACCGGAATGATTTGCTGATGTACATGGAAAACCAGAAGGATCATATTTCACTGATTAAAAAGGTTCTAGAGAAACTAAAGAAGAAACAACTGTTGATCAATGTGGAGAAATGCATATTCCACGTCACAGGAGTTGAACTTCTTGACTACATGGTTAATACCAAAAGTGTAGATGTAACCGGGGCGCCCTGTGGGAAGATGGATCCCAAGGATGCGGCAGTACCCAAGCTTTCTTCGTACGTAAAGTGAAGAACAACGATGTAAGAGGGATACCTTAACGATGAAACTTAATATCGTTAAGCCGCAGCTTTACTAAATAAGTTATCGAGATGATAGTTGATCGTCTTAGGAGAAGAGGTCTTGCATATACTTAACTAGAATTATATTGCCAGCCCCTCTCCATCACTCCTAAGCTCACCACCATCGTAAGCATGCCCATCTCCTCTGTGCCTCAGGCTAACATTCAGCCGTATGTCAGCCGGCTCTGCTAGTTCATTATCAGACGTGAAGTGTTTATGCAGTATCCTGATACACGCAATCAACTGCCGGAGAAAACTCGTCATATCGCTGTCCTGTCAATGGCGAACTAACAGGTTACTGATAACCTAGTCTAATATCGAACTCACCGTCCCATTCGTATTTCTCTACGCAAGTCTCGTAGACAACCATTCAATGGTGCCATTACGTTTTCAAGTCTATTGTCTTCTACTGTGTTCAACACAATAGCTTGATCTACCCACTCCCGTGATGAGACACTTAAGAAATTGGCTTATACGGGCGCTGCCAGTATCCACGGACGATAAGCACCTCAGTCAAGATAAGACTACTACGATCTAGAGCTCGCTAACAACCTCCAGATATCTGACAGTCTTTCGGAGACATACGGGAGTCAAAGATCTATCACTTAACCTGAGGCCTCCCTGGCTTCCGGTATACCTTACATACCTACCACCATAGGCTTATAAGTATCAGTGGTGTATGCACTGGAGAATCACTTCTCGTGTAACCATTCGGTAGCCCGACGCCACCTCAAATATCCTGCGAACAGCTTCCGGTGGGAAGGACAGCGACTACGTATACGGTATTACGCCGCCGTCTTCATTCATAGGCTGGTACTAGTAAACCAGCAACTTCCCTACTGTTGGCCCATGACGCATTGTCTGTACATCGGGGCCAGAGGGGGTTGTTGGACTCACATTTCTCAATGTTTGCCCAGGGTAAGATTTTCTTCAGTTCGCAGCCCAACAACGGATTACCCGATGGAGCCAAGCTTCGAACCTCCACGATAAACTTGCGTAACCAACAATTCTATGACTTTTCCTCAAACTTCGCGTAACCTTTTACGCTCAAGTTAGGGTAACTCCTATCCAAAAGTAGGGTAACCTATTTGCCAAGGTACGGTAACTATACTCCCTCCGGTAGAGTAAATACCTGCCTTAGGTAGGGTAACTTGCCGGAACTCTCGGAGACCTTCCGAACTCGCAGCATAGACTTCCCTACCTACCCTGTATACCTTTTCTCATTCGCAGACTAAGCATTACCATTTGCTTAGTCCACATGGTAACCTTTTGATAGAGTTACCTGACTGGCTTAACCGTAACCCTTCCAGGCTCAGGCATGTGATAAGACTAAGTCTACTGTAAGATCCAGCAGAATCATTTCAGTAGAAATGAGCGAAAGAAAAGTGAAGTGCATAAGGGAATGGAAGCCACCAAGATCAGTAAAGAAGGTACAGCTCTTCATATGTTTTGAGATCTTTTACAGTTGTTTCATATAAAACTTTTCTGCGATATCCAAACCAGTTACGAAAGCTCTTACTGGAGAACCACAAAAAGTCTAACAGGAATCTTAAGCCGAATATGACTTTGGAAGTTGTAAAAGAAAAATTCCTTACGGCACTTATGCTCTCTTATTTCTATCATGGTTTGGACACTTTGGTAGAAACTGATGCACGCGAGTTTCCCCTCGGTTGTGTTCCGTCTCAGTTCCAAGACAAGAAATATCATCTGTTACCATTTCATTTACACAAATTAAATTTTTTCGAAACAAAACATTGAAATTCATGTCTAGGAGTTATTAGCAATGGTAGAAGCAAAAACCAAAATGATGACATTACCTGTTAGCAATTAAAAAGCCAGTTGCTGTCTATATGGACCACCAAAATCTGTAACAACTCCTCACTACAAAGAAATGGAACGGAAGACAGATCCGCTGGGCACAAACCTTGTCGTAATATTACTTCAAAATCATATACCGACTGGCAACAAGAGGAGGAAAGCCTGATGCCTCAAGTAGATGGCCGAAGTACCATCTAGAGGAGGAAGTACGCATAGAGAGCAATCAATTTTGAAATCTGAACATTTCCAAATCTCTTAGACTTCAACGGAGAGTAATGAAGATGAAGAAATAGAAATAGAAGAAGAACCATCAATGCTGCACAATATACGGGTCAAAAAATTAGGCCAAGCAGCTGTTAAGATTTCCAGCAATTCATTCAATTCAGTGATCTCCGCATCCTTGCGTGCTTTGAATTCTCTATTCATCTATTGGTTTTTGGCTATTCGTGCCTCGACATCTTCTCTAACGTGTTTTTGTGCTGCTAATTCCCATACTAGTTCATCACGATGTGACGGCCAGTACTTAACTTCTTGTTCCAATAGGAGGTCTCAAGCATAAGATTGTACATCAGTTGTTCCTATGTTGGTATGTAATTGTTGACTGACGTCTCATTGTGGCATGTGTTGTTGATGGATTTTCTCTACCTGAACTTTGTGGCATAATTCTGCCATTTCCCACATAGCGCCCAGTGCCGGTGTAACCATAGCGAGGGTTTTTTGAATATGTTCTAGTTCTTCATCTACTAGTTCTTCTCCTTTCATGACTCTTGTCCTAACATTTTCGATGTTCTCTGCTAAACTTTGTTGTGAGTTGGACGAAGTGTCAAAAGCAATATGTTGCCGGTCTTGTTTTTCCCTTGCCGTAGGGTCAATAAGCCCGATTTCAGGGTCCAGCTCTGTTAGGCAATCTCATGCTATTCGTCGGCCCTTTTGCTGAGGTCCCTGGAGTGGAGTTGAATATCTTTCAAGAAATCTGCATGATTGCTTAGTTTGTCCTCCTGGCATGGGTTGTAGCAACCTCCTAATCTTGGATTCTGATAGCTGTTTATCAACTCTTGAAGAGGGCCACACCACTGGAGTTCCGCTACAACTTGGGACATAGCTTCCTGGAACAAATTGTTGCTCCAAAGTTGTAGTTGAAACCTGTTCAACTCCTTCTTACTCCAGGTCCTCTCCCATGGTGTCTTCTTCTCCAGTCAAACTTAATGCCTTATCTGCGGAGGTCTCAGAATTTGGGTTTAGATCATTGACCTAAGGACAGAGTAGAAATCGTTCGTTAATCCAACGGTCTTTAATTGTAGTATTGCATAGAACCTGAACTATAGAAGGATCTATTCCTCGGTCCTTAATATCCTGGCATATCCTTTAAATATAAAGTAGTATTTTCTCCACACGGTCTTCTTTACCAACCACTGTAACGACCCTGCTGGATCTTACAGTAGACTTAGTCTTATTCCATGCCAGAGCCCAGAAGGGTAACGGTTAGGCTAGTCAAGTAATTCAACCAAAGGGTTACCATGTGGACTAAGCAAATAGTAATGCTTTGACTGAGAATTAAAAGAATATACTGGGTAGGTAGAGAAAGTCTGCGCTATGAATTTGGAAGGACTCCGAGAGTTCCGACGAGTTACCGTACCTTAGGGAGTATAGTTACCCTACCTTGTCAAAGAGGTTACCCTACTTTTGGATTGGAGTTACCCTACCGGGAGAGAAAAAGATTACGTGAAGTTTCGGAAAAAGTCATAGGAATGTTTGTTACGCAAGATTATATAGGAGATGCGAATCTGGGTTCAATCGGGTAATCCGTTGTTGGGCTACAAACTAAATACAATCTCACCTTCGGCGAACATTGGAAAATCTGAGTCCAACACCCCCCTCTGGCCTTGATGTACAGACAATGTGTCATGGGCCAACTGAAGGAAAGTTGCTGGTTTACTGGTAAAAGCCTATGATTGAAGACGGCGGCGTAATACCGTATACGTTGTCGCGCTCTAGTCGACCAGAAGCTCTTCGCTGGATATATGAGGGGGCATGGGGTGATCGAATGGTCACAAAGAATGTTATTCTTGATTGCATACCCCACTAATACTTAGAAGCCGACCAAGGTCGGATGTAAAGTATACGGGAAGCTGTGAAGGCCTCCAGATAAATGATAGACCTTCGACTCCCATATGTTTCTGAAAGACTGTAAAATATCTGAAGGTTGTTAACGAACTTTAGATCATAGTAGTCTTGTGTTGGTAGACGTGCTTAACATCAATGGCTGCGGGTAGCGCCCGTGCAAGTCAATGGCTTAAGTACCTCATCACGGGAGTCAGTAGACCACGCTATTGTGTTGAAGACAGTAGATGATGATAGACTTGTAGAATGTAGTAATACCAGTGAGTGGTAGTCTACAGGACTTGCATAGACGAATATGTATGGGACAGTGAGTTCGATATTAGAACTAGCTTATCAGTAACCTGTTGGTTCTCCACTAACAGGACGACGATGCGAAGAGTTTTCTCATGCAGCCAGATGTATGTATCACAATGCTGCATGAACGCTTCATGCCAGATGATGAACTAGCAGAGCTGGCTGACATTTGGAAGGATGTTAGCCCGAGGCCCAGAGCAGTTGGGCGTGCTCATGATATTGGTAAGCTTTGAAGTGATGGAGAGGAGCTGGCAATATAATTCTACTTTAGTATATGCAAGACCTCTTCTTCTAAGGCGATTAACTATCCTCTTAAGAACTTATTGAGGAAAGCTGCGGCTTACCGATATTTAGCTTCACTGTTAAGGTTTTCTCGCTTACATATTTGTACTTCATTTTGCATACGAAAAAGCTTCGATATGGCCGCATCCTTGGGATCCATCTTCACATCGGGAGCCCCCGTTACAACCACCGAGGTCTCTTTTAGCCAATGGGGTTCTGGTTATTATGTTGTTAAATTTACAAACTATTTTAAGAAAAGGTTGTTTCCAGACTACTTGGTTCTGGCATTGCTCAGTCCTTTGTGTTTTCCACCATTCCGTAGTTTTGAGTCCTTGGTACTAGCGAATGGTGACTGAAGGTTTGGTAGCGCAAGCTGGTACAATATCGCCTTCAGTGCCTGACACGAAATTGTCGTATTCCTCGTTATCCTTGGGGGTCCTCAAGTACACTGGAAAAAGTTCACGTAGCTCTTGTGTAACCGCCTTGTTCACTTGGATAAAAAACAGATAATAATGAAGACTGATAGCAAGTATGGTCTAGATCATTTGACACTTTGTCCGTCGATCTCGCCTCAGCGACAGAGAGACTATTAATATAGTGTTACGGGTAACAATATCAGACCTTGGTAGAGTATGGTTAAGGGTCAGGTATTCCACAACGATGTAATGCTGGGAAGGCTTCATAATTGTTATCACTCATACTCAGTTCGCTAAGACTACTGAGAGTATGAAGTGTAGATAATAACTTCTTATATTGATAAGATCTCTTCTCCATTGCTGTCTAGTCTAATAGCTGGGGAGGAACTCCTATATTTATATCCCACTTGAAGTTTACGCAGCAAGTACATCTAATACTTATACTATCTAAGTACCAATATAGCGATTTCATGTCTTTCATCTTTATCAATCTAAGAGCGACGCTCGAAGACCCAGAATTCTTCCCCTCCCCTGCTCAATTCGGTATTATAACTTCGCTTTCCGGAAGCTGTACAAGACTCCCGCAGCTGAAAGCTATTGATGCCTTTGCCGGGTAAAATTAGTCTGAAATATGCCGCCCAAATACGACCATATTAGTAGTTCCTCTGTTATTGAGATGATCAGTCTCAACATCAGACACTGGTGACAACATAGAGACAGGACTGCATTATCTTCCCGTAGAGTTGGTCGGCTTAGTCCCACATCCCTTCTTTGATTTGTCTAACAAGATAACTTTGCCACTATATCTCCTCACCTCTTGTCCGCTTTTGCAGACCTATGACTACTCGTAGTCGGTCGATGTACAGTATCCTTATCTTTTACTGGTTCTGCGGATTTTTCTATCCATCCAGATACTACATGGATGTTGTACTGGATTCCAGTTGTATTAGCAGTGCTCATTACGCCTCTCATTTATCCAGCGAACAGCTTCCAGGTGGACTGACTTTGACGACTTATATGGTGTTATAGAGAGCCCGTCAATTTCGCCATTTTTCCTGGAAGCAAGTAACTACACCTGGTGCTGCCAGTGATATCCGGGCCCTTGAATGGGGCCAGAGGGGGGTGTTGGAATTGCATATGCCTAACCCCTTTTGCAAGTTCGTTCTGCCTCCTCTTCATATACATCCTTCATTCTTTGGATTTCCGTGTCCAACAAAAGCTCTCGTGGAGGGGATTCCTCCTAAGTTTTACCCAATGTTTGTCCCTGGCTGGAAGTTGCTTCTTCCCGCCTTCTTTGCTGATCTTGGACTCTCTAGAACTTTATTGCTTATTCGTGTCTGACCCATTCCCATATTTTTCTCCCAGCTGTCTGGAGACTTGAACGTCATTCCTAGCGATTTCCCAGTTCCTTGTCAACTAACTCTTCTCCTTTGTCTATGCATTGTCCTACCCCTTGCATGTTTTCAAACAATTACTCTTATCCTGTTGACAATGCAGAGTAGGCGAGGTGCTGTTGGTTAATATGCTTCTTGGCCTGTATATCGATGTGGTTGATGACTGTAATGAGCTCCAATAAGAAATCTTGTTCTTTACCGCTTGGTCCTGATTGCTGATTGAAACGGTTTCCGTATCTTTCCAAGAATCCCAGCAAGATCTTGGTACTTCTCCTGGCGTTGGTTGAACTAGGCCTCTGGTCCTAGAGTGGGGTCTCTCCTTTCCTACTTGTGAGGCTGGTCTGGCTATTGGAATGCTGCTCCTACTAGCAACATAGTTCCCAGGTACGAATTGTAGCTCTGATGGTGCTGTCGGAACTTGGTTAAGTTCTTCCTCTTCATCTTTAATTGGAATATGGGGCCAAGTTAAAGGCAGGGCCATTTTAGACTTAGTATGAGGTCTGGAGGATAGCAGTTTGATGTCCTGGTATAGCAAGAATCTGTGGGTTATCCCATTGCTTTGGATAGTAGTATCTCTGAAGACCAGAACTATCAATGGATTGATTCTTCATCTGCGTAAATCATGACGTATTTTCAGTTTTAATTCGTCACAGGTTTCAATAGTTGGTATCCTTTTTTAACTACCATGTGGAGTCTATGTTAGGCATATGCAATTCAAACACCTACCTGTGACCCCGATGTAGGGCACGGACGTCACCTGCATTTCGGTGTGAAATTGCTAGTAAACTGCAAAAATCGCGAAATTGGCATCTTCCCAGTAACAATGTATATGTTGTAGCTATCCGTCCGACCGGAAGGTGTTCACAGGATATATGAGAGAGGTAGGGTGCACTGCTCATACAGCTGGAACCCAGTATATAATTCAAATGATATCTGTGTGAGCAGAAAAGCCTACCAAATCAGAAAACAATAATGCTTCAAGTTGACCGACTACAAACAGTCATATGTGTGCAAGAACGGAAGGGAGTTAAGGAGACGTAACTGCAAGCCCATTCTCACTGGGCAAATCAAAGAAGCAATGGAGCACTAAGGCTACCAACTGTACGTGAAGATAATACAGTGATGCCTCTGCGTTGTCACAATTGTCTGATATTGAGACTGATTACCTCAGTAACGGAGGAACAACTGGTACGTTCGCAAATTGGGCGGCATACACGGACTAAGTTCATATATCGAAGGCAACGATTATTTCCGACAATCGAAGTCTCGCACCCGCTTAGGAAGTCGAAGTATGTAAAGCCGTATAACCAGAAGCATGTAATTATCCAGGGTCTACGAGTGTTCGCACTAAGGATTGATAAGACGAATGAATAGTAGTTGTTACGGAGGTACTTAGTTAGTATAGGTATTAGATGTACCGGCCGCGGAAACTCACTCGGCATATAAATATGAGAGTTTCTCACCAGCTATTAGACAGACAGCAACAGGGAAGAGATCTTATCAATATAACAAGTTATTATCTACACTTCATATTCTGAGAGGTTTTAGCGAAATTGAGTAATAGCGATTAAATCACGACGCCATTCTGACACCACTCCGTTATCGAAAACTTAAAGCGCTTTACCTTACTCTACTGAGCTCTGAGTTGGTTAACCATAACCCTATATTGATAAGCTCTTTGTCACTGAGGCACGATCAACACAAATGGCCTCAAATGATCTTGAAAATACTTGCTATTATCCTTGGTTACTATGTGTTCGTCATCTCAGGTAACACACCTGCAACACAGGATGTATCTGAACCCCTTCCCAGGAACTTAATGACCTCTAAGGGTGAAGACAATTATGACGACTTCGAGTCAGACAAGCAAGGTAGCCTTACACTAGCTTTTCAATCGAACCTCCAGTTGCCAGACCCAAGTAAAAGAATCCCATATCGGTGAAGCAGCGAAAGACACATCACGCCGTCCAGTCACTGAAAGTACGTATCTGGGAACATCCCTTCGCTGAAATTGTTCTCAAATTTGATGACAAAGTTAATTCTACACCAATGGCTAAAGGAGCCCCTCGTGGGTGGTAACTGCACGTTGGGGAGAATATACAATATCAGTTCCCCAGTAAACGGCAGAAATTCAAGGATCGTAGGATACATCCTTCTACAGTCAAAATCCTGCGCGATACAATTGTTAAAGACGGTTCCACCACTGAATGATTCCTTTTCTACTGCGCAGTCATCGATTCAAAATCAAGCCCAGAAACTTACTCTTATATGGCGTTAAGGATTATGGGAGTGGACGAAATCATGGGGGAAAAACCTTAGACGACGATGGAGTTGACCAAATTTCAACTACAAGGTTGTAATCACTACTGGTTTCTTGAAGTTATGTTCCAAGCGGAAGCGTAACCCCTGTGGTACGGCCTCCTTCAAGGATTTATAAAAGGTGATCACATTTCAAGATGAGGGGATTAATACAACCAACCCATGGGAGACTAACAAAACCATTGCTCAGTTTCCTAGTAAGATTTTCCACCCCGCTCCAAGGACCTCAAACTAACACGCGACGATCTGCGAGAGACTTCTTAACCAAGCTTGACTCGGTAATCGGACGTATTGACAGGACCGCAATGGGAACTCAAGATCGTCAACACATTGTTCTCAATACTCTGTCAAACTCTCAACAGTGCTTGGTAGGAGACTTGGATGATGTTCGGACAAGAGTTAAAGAAGGGAGGGGAACTAGTCGATGGAGAATTAGAAAATCAACGGAAAAATCTAGAAATCGTTACCTCAGCACCTGGTAAAGCAGGACACCTGTCCGAGTTAAGACGAATGGCCAAAGCAAATAGGATTCGTTAACAACAGGAGTGACAACAAGAAGTCAGTCAGTAATTGTATCATAATATAGGAATAACTGATGCACAATCCCTCGCTTAAGCCTGCTTATTAGAAAAGGAAGTTAATACCTTAAATTCAAAATGTGATGAATTGGTAAGGGAATTAGCTACACAAAAAGAATACCACGAGGACGTAAGAGCACAAATAGCAAGAAACCAGGGTGTCAACAAGGAATTCGAAGCCCAAAAGGACGCAGAAATCAAGGAATTGAAGAGACTGTTGGATAATTTGTTGGCACAGGTCAACCAACGACCTTCAGGTACTGACGGAGGAGGAAGGGACCCACCACAGAGCCCTGCACCTAAGGATAGCCAAAACTCTCCAGAAAATCGAAAAGGAACGGGAAAGACCACGGAGCAACAAGAGGGAGTGAGAGGGCCTGGTGGTCGTGGAAAAGGACCGCTGCAAGGTGCAAGAGATAACCCAGGGCATGAGGGTGATGACGATGATGACGACAATAGCGCAGCAAGCAGCTCTTCAGACAGTATGAGCTACGGGGACCTTAATGGATACCGACGTAGGTGGAAACGAAAATAACATCGAGCCAGGCGGGAATGACACCAAAGGAAGACCTGGACTACGAATGAATGCAACTACTTATAGAAGTGGTAAGCAAAGGACTGGCCGGTGCTAAAAGGAAGAAATCTAGTCCACAACAATTGTTTGAGGCAAAGGACTACCAAAAGGAGAAGACTTGGTTACTCCAGCGCAAAGAACATTTTCAACGAAACCCCCAACATTGGAAAAAACACATGCGTAGGGTACAGCATGCAATTAGTCAGACGAAAGGGGAAAATCTGGTGCATTTTACAAATTAGTAGCCATGCGCCATGGCGCACGAGTTGGGCCATAGAAAAATAGAAGTGCTTATTCATTGGGAACATTTCTGTTAGGAAATTACCATCAGTTATGCTAGTACCGCAGAGGACTGGGAGGCACTACGAGATATGGATGAAGTTAAATACGAGTGAAAGATTTCCATCCTCTTATTAAATATAGAGGACCTTAACATCAAAGTGCAATTAACCGGTATTGCATGGCGAAGAAAGTTGGAAGAAGAGGTACCACTACAAATACTGGAACAACTGTCCTTGAAAAAATAAGATCTTGATAAAGAATGGTTGCATGCATTATGGGAATATGGTGAACGATATGAAGAATGGACACTAGATCAAGGAGTCTTTATACGAGAAAGCCAGATCAAGACGACAAGAAGAAAGGACCGCGATGAGGAAAGTGGTGGAACCAAAACCGTTCAAAAGCGTAAGCAGTACACAAAAGCCGACTGCGCAGTATATATGGCAACGAAACAAGAAGCTAGGACCTCAACATTGAATAAAGCAGAAAAACTGGGAAACCCCTCGGAATGGGAGAAAATGCAGGAGGGCATTCCGCAAAAAGTCATCGACGAAAGAAAGAAAAATATGGGGTGTACACGTTATGGTTTGACGAACCATAAATGGAAAACTGGCTGGAAGGATGCGCAAGTAACGGCAATCCAACAGGCTCCTTGGAAAGATACCTGCTAGGAGGATCGTAATGATCATCAACACAATAAGGGGCATCCAGGAGTGAATTTGATTAATGGAAACCAACCAACACCACAAAAGGCACAAGTCGCCCCGATCAAAAGGTCCATACTGGTTAGGGAAAACCTTTAGGATCATGAAATGGAGGACTAAGGGAATTGGGCACCGATGGCGACAGTGATGGGGTACTCTATATGACTGGTGCTCCAAGGATCATGCAGGTCGATAGGAATCGAGGACACGATGTCAGGAACACCTCTCCCGCCCACCAGGGTAAGGACCCTCAACACATCAACCAGGAAAATTAAATCATGGTAGTCGGACAGGTGTTCCGGAACAACCATGGTCTCTGACAAGGACCAACAGGGGATTAAAACGAACTCAGGAGAAATCATGCTAGGCAGAGTTAGTAGGGTCGAGAGAGATGACCCTTGGAAGTAACGAGGCATACTTCACTCAAGCGGTATTATCGGATACACTCTAGACAAGGCTCTAGACTTGCTTCTCACGGACACAGTCTCCCTCAAATTAATTTATCAGTACCAATGTATGAATTCTGTGGCGGATATGATCTCATGAATTGAGGGTAGAAAACAAGCGCTGGAAGGATAGAACATGGTAATCCGGCAGCCCTATGAACCCAATTGTATTACCATGTACCTATCTGGACGATCATGGATACCCCCCAGACAGGACCTGCAGGTTGGAAAAGCAGGATTCCAGAGAACCCTTCGGCAAGAGTTAAAGACTGCTAGTAGTGGGCTGCCTGATGACCAAAGAATTGTGGATGGAAAAGGGGCACACAACCCGAGAACAGCTCACTCTCTCCTCGAGTGTTGGTGAAACGCCCAAGGACCTAGACAAGAACCCTATTAAGGAAAAGACTAACAGGAACTAGGTTAGCAGAGGAGGTCTAATTGACCAGAACTATGCGGGCATGGTCTCAAACATCCACAAAATGTCTCAAAAATGAAAGGCCGACACGTTCGTTAAGGTCTGCAAGAGGGCAAAAATACCTCAACCCAGACGATACAATTGCCTTGAAGGTATAGGACACAACGAGACGGAAGGAAAAAGGAATCCTGGTTTGCGTGTTATTAGATTCTTGTTCTAATAACTTCCAAATCAAGGCCAGCGTCTTACGAGAATAGGATTTTCCGCGTAAAACGTGACAAAATCCTCCTGAACACTTATGATTCAACGGCTCAGCCACTGAAAGCGGCGGAGAACATTTTACTTCGTCAATTTTGTTAGAGATCAGGACAAACTCCCACCGATCGGAAATCTCCTGCGAAATCACAAATGCAGGAAACTACGTACTTATTATTCCTTTTAGGTGGTGTAAGGAACGCCAGATGACAAATAGTGAACACCAGCAGCATTGGTATTTTTTCCAAAAAATCATGTACGGACCATGAAATCGATGAAGGATTCTGGGATACGTCAGAGTATGACAGGACGATGGTTTTTGATCAAAATGCGCAGGTCATAGGACCAAGAAAGTGTAAGGACGAACCAGGCGAAAACATCATACTTCAAATCCCTAACCAATACCACGATTATGTTCAACTATTCGAGGAGGAAGTGGTAACGCTAATGCCTCCTATGAGAAAATAGAATCACGCAATCAGAATTAAGAATGGGGAAGAACCGCCTTGGGGCCCAATTTACCCATTGTCGGCAATGCAACGAAAGGAACCTAGAAAGTACTTGGATGAAATGCTACAACAAGGGAAAATCCAACCAAGTCAATCAGGTGACGGCGCTCCTATTCGTTTCGTTCCACAAGCAGATGGCAAACTATGACCAGTAGTTGATTACCGAGGTTTGAATTCAGTTACCATCGTGGACAGATACCCGATACCTATCATGGAGGAACTCAGGGACCGTGTGTAAGGATACCTCATTTTCTCTGAGACAGAGCTTAAACAGGGGTCCTACTTGGTACGAATAGCAGAAGGAGAGGAAGGGAAAACTGCGTTCCGATGCTGTGCGGCCACTACGAATAGATGGTAATTCCTTTTGAATTACGTAACGCTCCCGATACTTTCCTATCAATGATGCAAGAAATATTTCCAGAATTTCTAAACCAAGGAGTTGTTGTCTACTTAGACCACATCCTGGTATACATTGAAAATGAGAAAGACCACATTCAGCACATTAAAAAGGTTCTGCAGAAACTAAAAGAGCACAAGCTAGCAGTCAACCTAGAAAAATCAATATTTCATGTCAAAGTTGAATTTCTCGGTTACATCGTCAATACCGAAGGGTTGCAAATGAGCGAAAGAAAAGTCAAGTCCCTTAGAGAACTGAAGGCACCCACTTCGGTTACGGAAGTCTAAGTCTTCATCGGATTTGCTAATTTTGACCAACGTTTCGTTCAAAACTTCTCCGCAATTGGCAAGCCAATCACGGAAACCTTAAAAGGTGACCCAAAAAACTATCATTGGGGCAATGAACTGAACACGGCTTTCGAAATTTTGAATGAAAAATTGGTTACCACGCCCATACTTTGTCATTTCTATCCTGGGCTAGACACGGTAGTGGAAACGGATGCAAGCTATTTAGCCCTCGCTTGCGTTCTGTCATTATTTCAAGACTAGAAACTCCATCCGTTGGCGTTCCATTCACGAATATTAATCTCCGCGTAACGAAACTAGGAAATTCGTGATAAGGAATTACTAGCAATACTGGAAGCATTCAAGGAATGGAGACATTACCTCTTAGGCACCGAAAAACCTGTTACAGTTCATACGGACTACCAAAATCTATAACATTTTCTTACTACAAAGAAATGGAATGGAAGGCAGATCCGGTGGTCACAAGTGCTAGCAGAATATAATTTCAAAATCATAGACCATCCAGACACAAAAGGAGGAAAACCTGGCACCTCAAGTAGAGGGCCGGAGTACTATCTAGGGGAGGGAGATGCGCATAGCGCACAGTCTATGATAAAGCCAGAACATATTCAAATCTTTTTGACATCAGTGGAGAGCGACGAAGATGAAGGGATAGAGATGGAAGGAGAATTGCCAAAGCTTCACAATGTACATATCAAGAAATTGAGCAAAGCAGCCGTAATACCAACTAGGGGATCACGAATGGCAGCTGGTCACGACCTCTATACATTAAACTACGCCCCACTTCCAGCAAAGGGACAGCGACTGATCAATACAGGTATAGCAGTCAGTCTACCACATGGAACATACGGAAGAATCGCGTCTTGTGGTGGACTAGTGTGTAAGAGCGTAGTTGAGGTTGGTGCCCAAGTCATTGATGCGGATTATACATGTGAACTCAAGGTACTGTTGCGAAAACATAGCTCCATGTACTATCAAATATGCAGAGGTGACCGCATAGCGAAGCAGATAGTAACTCAAATCGAAAACTACGAATTGATGGAGGTCAAGGAGTTAGATCAAACAGAGGGCACCGGCCAAGGGTTCGCAAGTACTGATTTCATACCATCAAGAATGCTAGCAACAGAAACGGTTATGACTATACAAGGTTTACTGCAAGCCGCTGCAGAAACTAATATATATTGCAACAAATCGGACGAACTACACAACCCCCTGTCAAGACAGACAATAGTCTTGATGTCAAACTCCACTCTAGCACTGATAGAAATGAAAGTGTTTGCTACTAAATTTCTTGACCAAGACCTAGTTGCTGCAGAACAAGAGAAGAGTGGAAAGAACAAAAAATAGAGTTAGAAGCATTCGAACGAGACAGGGGGACATTATCAAAGCAATAGAAAACAGTTAAAGGATTTCTATACTATAAAAGCCGGCTCTACTTACCCCACAATGAAGAGCTGCGAACGATAGTCGCGAAAGGATGCTATGATTCCAAGGTGGCAGGATATTTCGGACAAGTAAAAACCTGAGAAATAATCACACGAGATTTTTACTGGAAAGGTTTGGCAAATTGGATAAATGACTACGTACGATCATGTGACGAATGCCAACACAATCAATCTCGACGACACTCCAGGTACGGGTTGTTACAACCTCTACAAGTCCCTTACACAGCTTGGGCATCAATATCTAACAATTTTATAACACATTTACAGAAGTTACAAGGACACACACAAATTATGGTCAAGGTAGACCGATTCACCAAAATGGCCCATTTCGTTGGAATACATGAAAATGCGACGGCCAAGGATGGAGCCAAATCCTTCCTGCTGGAAGTATGGAAACTACTCGGGTTGCCAACCGAGATAGTATCGGACATGGAAGCAAAGTTTTCCGGAGAGTTCTGGGAATCACTGAGTAAGCAGTGCGGGGTGGGGGGGGGGGTGTGGACCGCGTACCATCCACAAACTGGCAGAAAAATGGAGAAGACCAACCATGTGCTGGAAGGCTACCTGCGTAATTTTGTAAGCTACGATCAGGATGATTGGTTCCAACAGCTCCCAATAGCGGAACATGCATACAATAACTCAGCCACGAACGCCCATAAAATGTCACCATGGTTCGTAAACTATTGTTTCCACCCAGCGATAGAATGGATAAAGGAAAGAGAAGCTCACAATGCAGGGGCAACAATATACGAACATTGGATGAAAAGGATAAACCAAAAAGCAGCCAAAACCTTGGAATGTAGCAGGGAAGCCATGAGGAAATATTATGATGCAAAGGGGATGGAACAACTAGATATCAAAATTGGCGATAAGTTGATGTTGAATGCAAAAAACATCCACTCCACACAACCATCTAAAGGGTTAAGTCCCAAGCTTTATGGGCGGTTCTAAATCCTTCAGGAAAGAGGCTGTTCATTCTAGGAACTAAATATTTCTGACCGGGGGTATATTCCTCCAGTATTCCAAGCATCATTACGGAAACCATAGCGAGCATCAATTCGTGCAGGACATGAGCAACCCCCTCTAGCCCCTGAGGTAATCAAGGGAGACTTGGAATGGGTGGTTGAAAAAATACTGAAGGGGGAAATAATCTCATACACTGGATGAGTTCCCGGACGCATCATTGGGATGTGCGTATTAAGGTATTTTGTGAAATGGGAATGTTGTTTGGAGGATGAGAACACCTGGGAGCCACCAGAGAGTATGGAACAAGCTCAGAAGCTGGTAGGCAGTTTTCATATAGATACCACGGAAATGCCAGGAAGGGCAGAGGTAGAATAGTGTGAAAGGTTTCCCTACCATCGCCAAGCAAACGCGGAAGGTTTTTTACCCTACGACACGGAGTTCTAGACTAGATAAAGGAAATTAAGAGAAAGACTTATGACGAGGTTTTGGAGGAGGGAGCTTGTGTTAGGCATATGCAATTCCAACACCCCCCTCTGGCCCAGATGTGGCGCCCGGACGTTGCCTGCAGTATGTTGTAAAGTTGTAGTTACCGGCGAAATTCGTGAATTTGTCAGCTTCCCCACAACACCGTATACGTTGCCACCGTCCGTCGGACCGGAACCTGTTCGCAGGATAGATGCCAGAGGTAGTGTGTACTGCTCATTCAGCTGGAATCCAGTATAAAACCCAAATGATATCTGCGTGAGCAGAAAAGCCTACCAAATCAGAAAACAACAATGCTTCACGTTGACAGACTACAAATATTCATAGGTCTGCAAGAACGGACTGGAGTTAAGGAGACGCAGCTGCAAGCCCATTCTCGCTAGGCAAATCAAAGAAGCGATGGAGTACTAAGCCTACCAACACTACGTATAGATAATGCAGTCAGGCCTCTGTGTGGTCAGCGTTGTCTGATGATGAGACTGATTACTTCAGTAACAGAGGAACGACTGGTATGTTTGCAAATTGGGCGGCATACTCAGACAAAGTTGATATGGCGAAAGCATTTTTTACTTCCGCCCGATGGAATCTCATACACCGTCAGGAAGACGAAGTACAATAAGCCGAATGACCAGAAGAGTGGAATTATTCAGGGTCTATGACTGTTCGCACTTAGGATTGCTCAGACGAAAGACTAGTAGTTGTTGCGGAGAGACTTACTTAGTATAGGTATAAGGTGTGCCGGCCGTGGAAACTCATGTGGGTTAGAAATATAAGAATTTCTCCCAAGCTATTACACAGACAGCAACGGGGAAGAGAGCTTATCAATATAACAAGTTTTTTCTACACTTTATATTCTTAGTAGTTTTGACGATAACTAGTATTAGCGGTTAAATCACTACTCTTTCCTGACACTACTCTGTTATCGAACACTTATGATGCTTAACATTACTCTACTGAGCTCTGAGTTGGTTACCCGTAACATTGACATTTTACGTTTTATTCCCAACAGCTTGCATAATGGTTCCCAGAATTCTCCTGACAACTTTGCATCCATGTCCGATACTGTCTCTATTTGTAGCCTGCGTAGTTTCCATACATCCTTCAGGAAAGCCTTTGCTACATCTTTGGCGGTTGAATATTCGTGTAGGCCGATGATGTGGGGCATTTTTGTGAATCGGTCCACAACAACAATAATTTGTGTGTGTCCTTGTGACTCCCGCGGATGGGTAATGAAGTTGGTAGAGATCAATGCCCGTGCTGCATAAGGGACTTGTAATGATTCTAACAGCCCAAACCTAGCGTGTCCTGGTGACTTGCTGTTTTGCCACTCGGTGCATGACTGAACAGAATCGTTTGTCCAGCTAGCTAAACCTTTCCTGTAGAAATCCCTGGTAACAATTTTCGCAGGTTTTTTCTTAGCCAAAATGTCCTGCCACCTTCGAATCAGAACATGCTTTTGTGATTGCTGGTCGCAGTTCACCATTGTCGGGTAAGTAGAGCCTGTTTTCGTAATATAGAAACCATTTAACTGTTTTCTATTACTTTAGTAACTTCCCCCCGCCTAGTTCCAAGGCTTTCAACTCCCTTCTTCGTTTTTTCCGCTCTTCGTCTACCTCCTCAGCAACTAGAACTTGGTCAAGAAATTCGTTCACAAATACCTTCATTTCTATCTGTGCTAGGACGGAGTTTACCATTAAGACAATTTCTTGTCTTGAGCGTAGGTTAAGTAGTTGGTCCGATTTGTCGAAATGTATGTTAGTTTCTGCATCTGCTTGCGGTATACTTTTTGTAGTCGTAGACTTTTCTATTGCTAGCATTCATGTTGGAATGAAATCAGTGCTTCTGAATGCTTGGCAGGGGCGCTTAGTTGAAGCTGACTCCTTGACCTCCATCATTTCGGAGTTGTCAATTTATATTACTATCAGCTCTGCTATTTTTTTTTTTTTTTT
>QLOI01001040.1:0-11601 GCA_003313605.1 Tuber umbilicatum
GGGTGGGGAGGGGTGTTTGGGGGAGATTGAGAGGGGGAGGGATATACGCCCAGACAAAGATGGATTCTGGATGAATTTTCTAGAAGTGGATAATTTCCTTGTCTCCGCTGGGGAAATCAAGCACTCGGTTCCGTGCATCGGGTATGTTCTGACGGAGCGCCCACTACCGGGAAAAATACCACCGGACTACCCTAAACGTATATTCAAGTTCAAAGCGGAGCTCATTCATGCTGGGTACCCCAACCCGATGTCTTTCCTGGCGGATTTGCAGCGCCCAGAGAAGCTTGGGATGGAGCTCACGCTCTCGCTGCCCGATGGGACGGTCCTTACTCGCCCGCCGGTGGTGCGCGGAAGGAAGATTGTTGTGCTTGGGGATACATCCGATCCATCACGTATTGCGCCGTTGGCAGCGGGCGCGGACGTACTGGTGCACGAAGCGACAAATGCGCATTTGCCAGGGATAGATCCAAACACGAAGGAGGTGGATACGTATGAGACTGTTGAGGAGAGGGCGAGGAGTAGAGGGCATTCGACGCCTGATATGGCAGGGAGGTTTGCCAAGAGGTTGGATCTTGGTGGAGATGGAGTTAGGGAGGGGCTACTGGTATTGAACCATTTCAGCAGTCGATATAAGGACGACGAAGCGGATGGCGCGGATGGGATGGCAATGCGGATTATGGGGGCGATTAGGAGGTGTGCGTGGGATGCGTGGGGGGTTGAGGAGGGGAATAGAAGAGTTGTTTGTGCGAGAGATGGAGTAAAGATAGAAGTTAAAGCTTAGTTGTTCAAGATACCGGTGGTATCGTATCCGGACCTAATAGCACAGGATGATACTATAAATATAATTCAAACGGAATGAAATCACTGATTCTCACTCGAGGAGCGGCCGCAGTGCCTGGAGGTATAGCTTGGGCAGGGCCCGCTGGGTCTCATCAACTGATATCCGTCATTTTGCTAACCTACCCTGCTAAGCCTATTGTGGTTTAGACCATGATATCTACTGAGACCTCAGGTGGTAGTTTTAAAGGGCGAATGCAGTATTCTGCGAAATGAGAAACGTGATAAAACAATTTTCTCTCTCAGAGGAGGGTGACTATATCCTCCGTGCCAAATTGTCTATCCCCGTACAAAGCACATGTTTGCGCGAAGCTGCAGAAGGGGCAAACATACTAGACGAGTGATCGTCCAAGCCTAGATGCTTGACCAACTGATAATAACGTGCTCGAGATCCGTGGAGCTTGAGTTTATTAAGACACTTCCGGAAACCCCCAAACACTGAAATATTCGCCGGCCCCATTTTTCTCCACGATTGCGTCCGCTCCACCAGTCCCTGAAGTCTGTCGGCAAATAGTAGGCTTATCACCCCTTCCCTACTTGGCTAATGAAGTGAAGGAGCATCTTGTCTAGTAGGCTCTTGCCAAATTTCAGGAGAAGATCTAATGTTTAGGGTTAAGGTACAGTTAGCAAAACAAGTATCATAAAATCTTTGGCTAACTTGAATTATCAATTAGGTTTTGAATTAATTATTTCTTATACACAAATAGTTTCCAACATAGTTATTTTGCAATAATATTATCTTTTTTTCTATCATATATAGGTAATGTTGCTTATATATCATATGTTGCTTGTTTTAATGGTCTAATGTCCCATTTAAATTTGCCATACTGGTATGAGGCTCTTTTATTTTAAAACACTATTCTTAGCCCTACTCTTACGGCAATAATATTAGGTATCGGTTGTCTTGGCATATATATTTATATTGTGTTTGTCCAAGTGAACATCTATATTTTTTAAAATATACTATAAATTTATTTTAGAATATATGCCATTCACAACTTTTATTGTGATATATTTTTATTGTAACGCAGCAAACAGGGCCCCACCTTCCTAGTTTCTGTTCTTATAATATATTAATATCTGTTTCTTAACACACACCTGATTGTGAATTAATCTCTTGCTAATATATAACAGTACAATCTCTTCTCGAGCTTATTATCCACTGCGGAGCTATGATATAAAGGACTTTTTTGCCTGACTAGAACCGTTAACCTATATACTATATTCTCATATTTATGCTATAAAAATATATTGTAAAAATAAAAATATATTGTGATATTTTTGTACACACTGAACATATCCCAATATAAAAAGTTTTAGTTTCTATAATTTATGCTATAAAAGTTACATTTATTCTATAAAAATGGCATGGTGAACAGGGTCTAAAATATAGAAGTAGAGGAAAACAAGAGTACAAGGTTGTAAGAGTAAGTGATTGGAATAGATAGGATTAATAGATCTTATTGAAGTTAGAAAATCAGAGTCTAGTAATCAAAACCCAATCCCAAACTTGAATATCTAATAAGAACTGGTTTGTTACTACTATTATAAAACTATGATACAACTATTAAGGACATTCCTCATATCAGACTATAAGGTTAAAGAAAGTATAAAATAAGTGCATTTCAGATAATATGAAGTATCATATCAGATATTATAATTCTAAACCCAGCCCCCCAATAAACTCATACTAGTAGAACAAAAATACAGTAAAAACTAAAATAAAAGAAAAATGTGCTATGAAGTAGAATTAATGTAAATGAAACGAGAAAGGGGGAAATTAATGTCTTAGGTGACATTATGCCAATATTCTTGGCATGTTATCAATAACATCCCATCATCACAATGTACATATTCTGACATAAAGTAATATACAATTTCATTTCAACACTATATACATTCTCAATAGTATACAGTTAGTTATGCCATCCTCCGCGACTCCCATTTTCCTCTTGCTTGAAATTATTTCCTAATCGGGAACACCGCAACACCAAGAGAACTATCACCACTTCTCCCCTCTCCTCCCCCCTTCTGGGGGAAGAGGAACTTTACCTATCTGTTACTTTTGGCCATTACACCAGCAACCATCCCCTCACTCTGGGGCTTCGAGGCCTCTGGATGTTCTCTTGGGCTCCCCTCCTTGCTTCCAGCCGCTCTCATGATGCTGGTTCACTCTACCTACCCCTCTTTGTGTCAAGCCTCGCTTAGCCTTTTCACGGTCGGGTTTTTCTCTACCTTACTCTCCTACCTTACAGTTGATCGGCTAGCACCCTACTGCTCTTCTCTCCTTGCTCAGGGACTCTGTAGCATCCTTCATAGCCTCTGCCATTGGATCTTAGGGGGCCGATAGTCTTTTGCTGCCCCTTCGCGATCCAAGACGCCACTACACCACTACTTTCCTTACCACTGTAGGGGGAAGAACAACTCCCCTCCTGCCAGCACACAGCTGCCTTGCCTCCCCCATGCCTGCTGGTACCTGACTGCCATGCCTCCATCCTGCCTGGCCTGGGGGTCTACCCCCCAGGCCTATACAGTCCTCTCTTTCCCCACTTCGGTGTGGGGTGACTACCCTCAGCCCGCTCCTGAACCTACCCCAAGGTCAGTGGAAGTTAGCTTCGGCCCCTCTTCTCCACTCAGCACGCGCTGCATAGCTCCTCGTTTTTCCTCCTCTGGGAGAAGTGACGAACAGCACACGCGACCTACCAGCCTGGCCCTCCTGGAGGCCTGTTTACTTTCCTTTCTATACACTAGAAGTGCAGGTCTCTATACCTACACCTCTGGCCTTTGTCCTTCCTTTGTGTTTCTCTTCTATGTGTTTGTTTCTCCTAGCTTTATGATTTACAGGATTTGTTCTGTATTTTATTATTTTCTTTCCATTCATGATCAGTCACAGTTGGCGGTGCGCAGCCATCTGGCCATACTTAGAGGATTAGTGCCGTTGGTTTCCTTTGTTTGTTTGATTAGAATTAAGGTTTTGTTTTTGCCATATCTAATGATGCACGCAGATTCTTGTACCATAACAACGAATATATGATTTAAATAAAAATAATAATAAAAATACAGTTAGTTATGCTATCAAAACAACCAAAGATTGGTGGCCGGATCAAAGTCCAACCTATTTTACCTCCCCTCGAACCTGGCAAATTCTATGCTGGTATCAAAAAGCGAAGAGGATCTAAACGAAAACCATTAGCTGAAATTCTTCATAATCAGCAGAAGAAATCCAGTAATCGATACCAGTCCTACACTATAGGATATAAGTTACGTGTCCTATCATACTGGTATGGAAAGAACTTAAGATGTAGACCAACAAAGTTTCGGGAGCCAACCATGGCAGAAGTGGGAAGATATTTTCACATACCTATGGGAAATTTGAACCGATAGAAGAAGGATGAGTGGGACGGACACTTTGCAGAAGCAAGGCAGCAACAATGGCATATATCAGGAGGAGGGCGACTTCGGCAATGGAGGGAAATAGAAATGATACTCTATGAAGAGTTCCGGGAACGGAGGGCAGTCGGAAGACCTATTCGGCGCAGCTAGTTCAGACGGATCAGCAACGAACTTTTTTCAAAAGTATACGTGGAGAAGTAGACTCAGCTGTTTAAGTTTTCTAATGGATGGTTCCGTGGTTTTCTGTATGCACACCAGATTAGTTTACGTATGATAACTAATACAACAAGTAAGCTACCTGCTGATTTCTCATTGGCAATCCTGGATTGGATGAAGTTTAATCGCCAAAATTCTGAGCTACGTCCTGATAACAAGCTAGGATTGGGGGACATACCAGGAACTGTTAGTAGATACATGTTAGCAAATATTTACAACATGGATCAAACACCATTGCCCTTCAAGTATCTCGAAAGGTGAACCTATATCAAAGTTGGAGATAAAACAATATGGGCCCAATCAAGCAGTACTTCAGGATAGGATAAACGACAAGGGACTATTCAACTTACAATATTTGCAGAGGGGATTCCCCATGTCCAACCATTGGTTTTTTTCTGTGGAAAGGGTATCAGGCCAACAGTAATTGCCAAGCAAAGGCTTTACGATAGTCATGTAGTGATCAAATTTAATCTGACTGCCTACGCCAACTCTACCAATATGGTAGAGTGGCTCAATGAACAAGTTGTTCCTATTCTTAATGATCAGCCCTCATTATTAGTAATGGATCCTTTTGCAGCACATAAGACTGAAGAGGTTCTTGATATACTTAGAGCTAATGATATTACCGTAAGTATTATTCTGGGAGGTTGCACAGGCTTGGTCCAACCCCTAGATGTATCTGTAACCAGTACGGGTACTTGGTTATACTTAGTTTGTTTTACTTGTTGTTTTAAGTATCGCTTGATACTTAGTTTGTTTTATTTGTTGTTTTAAGTATCGCTTGATACTTAGTTTGTTTTACTTGTTGTTTTAAGTACCGTTTGATACTTAGTATGTTTTATGTTTTGTTTTAAGTATCGTTTGATACTTAGTATGTTTTATGTTTTGTTTTAAGTATCGTTTGATACTTAGTATGTTTTATTTGCTGTTTCAAGTATCGCTTGATACTTAGTTTAGTTGATGCTCAACGAGCAAGAAAACATGTATTTAAACACTGAACAAGTCTGGTTTTGGAAGAGCAGACTTTGACAGATAGTATTCAGAATATACTCGGTTGAACAGTTACATCTTTATTGCGATCTTAAAGACCCTATCTAGTTTACAACCACCTCGAAGCCTCCGTTAGGCACTCCTCATGGCTACTCCTTTGTACCTTGGCCGCCTACCGAGAACCCTATCGAACACCTGACTGAGCCCCGGCCCAGGCAGGTTACATTTTTTTAACTTCAATAACGAGTATTGATAGTTGGCAATCTGGCATCGGCCAGGTTAAGAAACCTCCAAAATTGAGGAGTTCCTGACTACGAGGTCAGGAAAACAGCTACCTAGAGGCGGCCTCACACAGCCTAAGGGATCAAGGAAACTCAGGAAAGGTACAACAGTTACAGAAAGTGACGAGGTAGCGCAACAGCTAGCCAAAGAAACGGAAGGGCAAAGTTCGTACACACAGGCAACCCCCGGCGGGTTCCCATCTACACCACAAAAACCCATACTCCCACCACCTAGTCCCACGCACTCAACTGATTCCATTGAGACCAGCGAGTCCAGTGAAGGAAGTATGGCAGGACGAGGACAAGGAGCCAGTGGACCGTCACCGGAAAATCCTCCAGACCCACCGGAAGGCTCAGATGCAGCGCCACCCGACCCACAGGCTATGCCAAAGCTCAGTATAAAGATACCACAACCTAAAGCGTTCACAGGCGAGGGAAAAGACCTGGAACCAGAGGCATTCGACAGATGGGCAAGAACGGTAACCACGTACCTGCGGATTCACCAGGTATCACTAAGGGCTCCAAGTAATGGACACTATGTCGGGTTCTTTACGGCCAGAAGAGCCCAGGAAGTCTACTTCCAGGCAGGTGATGAAGACGAGGACCTGACGGGCCAAGGACTGATAGATGCACTAGAAACACGGTTCAAGTCATCACAGAACAACAACATATTGTACGAAACCTTCCAATCTATATCGGCGGTAGAGGATGGCAAGGTACGACGCATAACAGAGGTAGCCACAGACTTGGTTACCTATCGAGGATGATTGCCAAAGAACTATATCTCGGAATTTCCCTTCAAGCGGCGGTTTTTCGATAGCATGCACAAGTCATTGCGCAAGCTGGCTGAACCCCAGATTGCTGAGGAAGATGACATGGAGGAAATCCTTGAGAAAGCTGAAGGATATGATTCTGCTCTAAGGAACACGGGAGGATACCATGAAAAGTCAGCAGCATTTAAGAAGGATATCAAGAATGGACGAAAGAAACAGTTCAAAGAAAGGCAACCACAGAACGATGACAAACGAAAGAAGGAATTTAAACGAGACCTGGAATCCAGAGCATGTTATGAATGTGAGAAAACGGGCCATCTGGTAAAAGACTGCTACAGCAAAAAGAAGAAAGGGAAAGGAAAGCAGAGTTCCAAGACCTCGGTTAATCAAATCTAGTGCGAGGACGATGAAACAACAGAAGTCTGGATAGGTTTCACCACGGTAGAATGCTACAACACTGCAGCAGCATGCAATAAGACACAGTCACTAGGAATCAAGCCAAACCAAGCTCTGGAAGGACGAATCCAAATAAATGGAAAGGAAGCGAAGGTTCTGTTTGACACATGAGCCATTGGGCGCGACATCATCAGTGCTACCTTTGTGTCAACATATGGCATACCCACTGAGGAAATGAAACAACCAGTCACAGTCCACATGGCCATGAAAGAATCAAGATCGAATAGCCAAAAGCAATGCAACGCAACAATTTCAATTGGAAAGATGGTGTTCAGTAATAATACGAGGTTGGTTGGAAACCTAGCAAAATATGATGCATTGCTAGGCATGCCGTTTTTGGTTAAGCATGGAGGGATAATACGATGCGACGAGTCATCTATTGAGTTCCCCAGACATAAGATTAAGGTCCGATGTGAACTAACAAGCGCCATGGTCCATGCAGCAGTGTCAGATACAACACAAGCGGAGTTAATGACAGAATATGAGAACGTATTCCCGGAGATTGTGCTGACAGCCTTACCACCTGTCCGGGAAGTTGGACACCATATAGCTATCAAAGAACACCAAGCGATAAAGACACTACCAACATACACGGTACCGGAACAGTATCTACCGCAACTCCAAGATTGGATCAATAAACGATTACAGGAAGGGGTAATTTACAGAAGTGTAGCACCAGGAGCGGCACCCCTATTTGTCCAACCAAAACCCGATGGGAGGTTGAGACTGCTGGTTGATCTAACAGCACGAAACGATAACACAATTAAGGATGATGTACAAATTCCAAACCAAAAGCAAATCCTGAACACCATCGGTAGAACGAGTTTCAGGAGCAAGATAGACCTAAGCGATGCTTACTTTCAGACGCGGGTGTTGGAGGAAGACGAGAGGTATAATACTTTCAAAACACCATTCGGAAGTTTCGCTAGCTGAATCATGTTACAAGGAGACATCAATGCGCCAGCTACGTTTATGCGAGTAATGGAAACTCTAATGTGTGACCTTCTTGGAAAATGTGTCTGGGTTTACATAGATGACATCATGATTTTCTCAAATTCAGAAAAAGAACACATGCTCCACATTAGGGAGGTATGTGAACGGCTGAGGAATGAGAAATTCTTTGCCAGTAGGAAGAAGTCACACCTGTTCGCCAACAGAATAGTAGTTCTGGGACATGTGATAGATGATGAAGGGATCCGGGCCGCCTCTGAGAAGGTAGCAAAGATTGAAGAATGGGAAATGCCAAAGACGAAGACACAGTTACAGCGCTTCCTGGGATTGGTAAACTATATCTCACAGTTCTTACCACACCATGCATCAGTTACAGCGCCCTTGACGGACCTAACAGGAGGAGCGGAGTTTGTGTGGACCGCTACCCATGATCAAGCGTTTGCGAATACGAAGGCATTAATCTAGCAAAACAAGGTTATGAAACCAATCTCAAATGAAAACAAGGAACCGATATGGTTGTTCACGGACACAAGCGAGATTGGAGTCGGTTCTTGGTTTGGGCAGGGACCAACACCTGAAACAGCAAAACTGGCAGCACTCCATAGCCGAAAGTTTAGCAGTGCACAAAGCAATTATGGTACTACGGACAAAGAAGCGGTTGCAATCACAGACACACTAAAAACCTTTGGACACATTTTGTTGGGAAGGAAATTCACTATAGTCACCGACCACCAACCCCTTTCCTACCTCCTGAAAGCAGAAGAACCAACTAGGAAACAGATGCGCTGGAAAATGGAGGTTGGAAAATTTGATACCAAGATAGTCTACAGGCCAGGGACAACTAACTATTTAGTTGACGCACTCTCCCGCATTTATGAGGAGCAAGAATACGAAGAACCGTTTGGAGACGAAAGCCGATTCGAAGAAAACCTTACAGATGACGAGGAAGACGTTCCTATTGCCTACTTCTCTACCTCCTTTTTAGATATGGCAAGCGAGAGCCATTATGACTCTATTGGAGCACACTCGGAATGCGGAAGCGACTGCTCGATGGTACAACGGAAGCTGAATGCGCAGGTCACAGACGACTGCCATATTAGAGCTGGAAATACATGGGGAGATACCGTCTCCCAGTCTAGCACCCGACCCGAGGATCGCCAGCATGCTGACCTCCACGAAATATTTTGCAATAACGACGATTGCCAATACCATAATTCAAAACCAACGATAGACTATCAGGCACGAGGACCATCAAGTCAACCTCAAACGAGACGAGCGGTAAACCTCACAGCACTACAGGACCAGATCCAAACAGCTATGGCATGTACATCGCCACACTGGCAAATATGCAAAGAAAGGAATTGCCCCCGCCATGGGAAAAACCCAGAGGCAAATGAAACACAAATCTCGGTCATGCCACCCACATTGAGCGAACACAGAAAGCAACTCTACCAGCGATACGAAATGACAGAAGACGAGGACGCTCAACCCTCCAGGTCTGAGCTGATAGCTGATGAGCGTGATGTGGCAGATGTTTCTGCCATGATACAGACTACCTTCCGGGCGAAGCTGGTCCACGCTTACCGCCACGATGCCCTCTACCGAAAAGTGGCAAACCTAGACCACTCATCGACAAAGGGTTTAGAACACTACCGGATTTCGGGAGGATTACTCTACGCAACCACACGAGGAGGAGAGAACTGCCTTTACGTTCCTAGAGAAGATGCTGTAAATGGAGCGACACTAAGGGAAACAGTAATCGACGAAATACACGGAAAAGGACACCATTCAGCGGACCGAAACCTACGATATGCTACAAACTACATCTATTGGCCAGAAATGACACGCGATTTCAAGGACTACGTTAGGCAGTGCGACCTCTGCCAGGAGAATAAGAACAAAACAACGCTACCCATGGGATCATTCAAGCAATTGCCATCAGCAGACGAGATATTTACCTCCTACACTATGGATTTTGCTGGACCTTTCAACTCATCGCTAGGAAAGGACTATATACTTGTGGTAATTGACCGGTGTACAGGATACACATGGTTAGGAAGTCAAAGCAATAGAAGTCATGCAACTCCTACAAGACCAAGTTTTCACATCCTTTGGACTACCTATCTCACTACTCACAGACAATGATGCTCGATTTAAAGGACATTTCTGGAAACATACTATGGCCTCGCTTGGCATAGAGCACATCACTTGCACCCCGAAACACCACGAAACCAATGATCAGGCAGAACGAAAAATTAAGGACCTCAAAACAGCATTACGCAATGTGGTAAACAAAAGACAGAATGATTGGGTACAAGCCCTACCAGAAACAGCGGCATACCTCAACGCAGGATATAGCGGAACGCTGGGCATGTCCCACTACAAAGCGGTTTTCGGAATCGATTACCCCCTTCTCACCGCGATCAGGTTCAGAAACTCATCAGTGCCGTCCTCAGAGGAGTACCTTAACCGGCACCAATCGCTTCGAAATACGACATGCCTAGCGGTCAAGCAAGCACGGATGAGACAACACCTTGCGGCAAAGAAACGAAGAAGACACCATACCCCGATAAAGGTTGGTGAATACCTCCTGGTGCTAGCTGACCAACTAGCCACAACCTGTGGAAGAAGCAAGAAGCTACAACCGCGCTGGCGTGGACCTTTCAGGGTATTACAATACGATGAATTCACCGAGAACTACACTGTAGCAATGGGGTCACGACAATTTAGAAAAAAGACAAGCACTTTCCACTGTTCGGTGGTAAAGAAATACCATCCAAACGACGACAACTGGTTCCCTGGACGATCCCATCCACGCCCACCACCGATCTTAGTACATGACGAGAAGGAATGGGAGGTGGAACAGGTCAAGGACCATCGAGTACGCTATGGGAAAAACCAATTCTTGGTAGGATGGAAGGGCTACCCATCATCGGAGGATAGCTGGGAACCGGAGAAATGTTTGGAACATGCGAAAGGAAAAGTGGAGGACTGGTGGAACAAAAACAAACCCGGAGTCCACCGCCACGTGGAAACAAATTTCATCAGACCAGCATGGACGCCAGCATTACCAGACATCATCGAAGCCATGGAAGTTGACGATGCAGATGATAGTTTCTGGGCGCCATACTTAGACAGCGAATACGATTCGACAGGCAGCGAGAGTTGGGAAGCAACTGAGGAAGAAAGATGAAGCTTGGAAGAAGCGAGAGGATGGTTTTCTTACTAGTAAACGGACCAGTATGGGGAAAAATCACTAACTTGGAACCCCAACGACAATGCACCTTTCCGATTTCCTCCGCCTTTCTCGTTGTGCCTCCCTTGCCTGGCGCAGGTCGCTGATAAACCAAGAGATCATCAACTCGATGCACCAGTTGCATCCCATTTTCGTTTTCTGTTGTGAGGGATGCGAGCAGGTGGATGTTCGCCTTGGAGGAGAAACGGTTGATCCGTGGATACGCCTGATACGGAATATGGTAGAGCGGGTCTACTACCATGAGTATATTTGCAGGATGTGTTACGGGAACTGGGATCCTGAACATGATACCTGTATCGGCGGGCCAAATTGTTTAGCTTATTGTACTTGTTTTTAGTTTTGTTCTTGTGAAACTTTGTTTTGTTTTTGGTGATGTAACCGGTATGGGTACTTGGTTATACTTAGTTTGTTTTACTTGTTGTTTTAAGTATCGCTTGATACTTAGTTT
>QLOI01001042.1:0-12645 GCA_003313605.1 Tuber umbilicatum
GAGTAAAGCCCTCTAGCCCCTCCGGCCCCTCCAGCCCAACCTCCGTAGTCCATCCATACAGCCCCCCGGCCTTCACAAACGAGACCCCTCCACGCACATACTTGCGTATCCACTCCTTCCCAACCTCCCCGTCCTCTCATCGTGATTAAGTGTAACAACGTAGTGCAAGGCAGCAGCGCGCGGAATATTTCCCAAGCGACTTTAGTGATATCCAACTAACCAAGACTCTTATCGTAGGTGCGGCGAGCATTGTTATGAGTCGTGAGAGCGAAGCCCTCCATTGAGTACTTTTGAGCGGGGCAGCGTTCTCCGTGCCGCTGTGGCGCTGATACTGGACCGCGAAAGTGGTGCCCCGAATCGCGCAGGCGAGTCTTATCGAACCCCACTCCAACGTGCTGTCGAGGGATATGATGCAGTGATCATGCCACCTCCAAAACTTGATGGTGTTGGTCCCAACCGTCTAGAGGAGAACGACCGAACGCCATTCGAGTGTGCTGCAGGCGAACCAAATCAAAGTGTGATCTTGTCAACACTAGAACTGGGAAATATCACTCCCACACCCCCGGATGTGAATAGTCGAACACGGGGCTGCGGCAGGTGCGTGCTTCTATAGGGGGAGATAAAGGAGTGGGGAGGCAATTGCTGGACCGGAAGATGTGGACCCCTAAGTGCCGGATAAACATGGCTATGTACTACTCTCCCCTCTCAGTCGGAGCAATTACTGACAAATAGTCCAGCCACGACGCGCTCGCAAATCTGTTGTCAGCGCAGATTAGCAGTGGCCTTACCCGCTGCGAGAGATGTAAGATAAAGTATAAGCATGGGGTGTTCAATTGGTCGACCCCAAATTGTGTGGCATTCCTCTTCAAGTGCCAGCCTAGCTCAACCCCAAGGAGCCTAGTACACGCTTCTGGGGGCATCACACTTTCTTCCCTTCTTTCCCTTGTTCGCACCTTACTCCATCAACCCTACAACAAAAACGCGGAATTCCCATCAGCCGCCGAAGGCGGAAATCCCATTTGTAAGTAGACATATACCACCCCGGTGCCTCCAAATATTTGCTAACGTTCATGAATCAAGGGCCCCAAGTTTCTGCTCTTTATGTTCGGCATACAGCACCCGGCGAATTAGTTCGTTTATTGACTTTATCATTTATCCTGATTACCACCCCCTGTTCTATAGATCACCTGTTACCCGATTTTCTCCTTTTCTGCTTTTCCTTATGCTCTCTCTTCCCCCTCGTACCCCTGCTAGTGATAGACGGATGGATGGATGGATGGATAGATATATAATCTGCACAATGTCATAGACAATCCTTTCCGTGATAGCCAAAGAGCAGCTCAGGCGCTCCCAAAGCTATAGTGAAAATGTGAATTTAATTTACTCTAAACGCAGCACATCCGGGATGCTATCGTTCGCAGTATCAATTTATATTCTATTTACTTACCCTTTCTCGGAAAATATTAACTATTCTATCGAACGCCGCCCAGATTTCTACCTCCCGCAATTTGCCCTCCATCTGAGCTGTCCCTTGCTGTACAGCTCCCTACGAGTATTAGAATTATTAAACTAGTGCGGAGGCAGCAACCCGAAGAAAACCGGCAATTATACGCCAGCCTCTCGGACGTGCAGGCTGCAGGTGCACCGGGAATCCTCCTAGTTGCATCGACGAGTGTGTTTACCTGTATTCGTGCAGCACCTAACAAGTGTTACCCAAGATAACGTGTTTTGCTACAGTATTTTCGAGGCAAATTAGCAGGAACCAGATTTATGAGTAATCCACAGGCTTAGGTTGCAGACATACATAAGTAGAGAAAGTAAGGGTATGGCGGGGTTGCGGGTTACCACAGATCTCCTTGGAAGTCGTTCTGAGAATGCAGCTAGAACGGCTCCCGCGATAGTGATGTTGCACGATGTTGGGATAGTAGTAAACGCTACATACCGTACCATGTCACAAATTCTTTACCTGTAGGAACGCAATTTCTCATATCGGCACCCAACGCCCTTACCTAAAAAAATGTATTAAGAGAGCACCAAATGTATTCAAATATTCCGGACTGCGCTGTGGCTTAGATAACAGATATACACTAGAAGATGGCAATGCAGGAAGATAGAACATACTGTAGGTAGAAGGGGGAGGAGAGCTTTGATCCCAAATTCTGAATACAGATATTATAGGGCAAGTTACTTGCCGAGAAAACATTAAAAGCACACATCATGGCACCGCGGCCTCGCTGGATTTGGGACCCAAGCTTTTCTTCTTCCGTTGCTTCCTATGTTGTTCCTCTTGGTATTACTCTCTGCTAGTGTATTTCTGTGATCTAGACCATAACCCAGTCTGGTGTATTTCCATACATTTTTCAGTACCAGCCCAACTCAAAAATTTTCCCCCCTCTTTCCCCTGTTTGCTTGAAGGGCTCTGAGTGTCTAGAATAGTAAAATCAATTTAGATCCTTTCTGATAACTGAAGGCGAGTTGAATTATTCCCCGTTGTGGTTTTGCTTTTCCGAAATCTAAGGTTTAATGTCTGTACGTTGTAGCTGTTTTAGTTCTTATAGGCCGCCGTACCCTTATTGCAGGTACAGTCGCTTTCAAACAAGTATTAGTAGTAGTGGTAGCCCGGGGACCATGTCTTGATTGCGTTGATGATAACCTACCTTACGGTACTATGGCGTACTATATTGTCTCGCCCGCCGTGACGCTAGAAACCTTGGGCCGAAAGTGTGCAACCCCTGCTTCGATTTTTTCGACCTGAGCACTAGAATGGCTAACGCGGTCAAGGGTGAGGGAACTCAACCTTAGTCAACCAGAAGCTCGCTAAGTCAGCACAAGGAAGGTGGAGAAATCATGAAAGGAGACAGCAAGAATTGGCAGTCAAATAACGATGGAAGCGAGCTCTATCAAATATACTAAGTGACTTATCTACCAACCTACAATAAGAGGTGGATATTATAGAAGAGGTTCCCATAGCACCAGGGCTGGCAATCAAAACTACCAATCAAACTTGCCTACGGTAGTGCATTGGTTCCGGCATGTTCGAACCTGGGCATTGCAAGTCAGCCTCTCTAATTCTTGGGAATTAACTGGTAGGAGTGTCCCTGACCAAACATATCAATTAGAAAAAAGAAATCACCAAAAATCGAGAATGAAGCTCCTGTACACTGAAAATCAGGAGATTTTGGTCTGGTCGATCCACCTTCTAGAACACACCAAACCACAAACCAATAACCCCAAATGTTGAGGAATTTCACCACATATAAGAAACTAGACATTTCAAATTAATTCAACTCTTCTAAGCTAATCTGCAAATCTCCCACCTAAGAAAGCTACACAAGGAAAGCCTCGGGGGAAAATACTGCAGAAAACTGAAAACCCAACCCATCCTAGTTGTCCGACTCTCTATGCACAGGTATCCCTTGAGTAGCACTTCAATTCCCTTCTCGATATGTCTTCTTGTTGCACATTGTCCTAATTTGCTCCCCTTCCCCCTCCATTCTCGAAAACAGAGCGAAAGACGAGCAGGAAAGTAATAACCTTTTTCCTTACTACATAGGCTCCACCCCTCCCATTCAGTTAAAAGCTAGTAAGCAGCACCCCCGCAGCAAACATGGCACGTCCCTCTCACTCCCCATACATGCCATGCAAGCACCGCGTATTTTCTTGCTCCAGCAAACCCGCACCGTGAACTGCTACTCACTCTTCGCAAATAGCCTACCGCTAGCTAAAAATTTCCATCAAAGCAGGACAAATAAAAAGCTACCCCCAACAACAGCTCCGTGGGCAAGGTGGCCCACCGCAGGCTTACCCGAACCTGTCGGTAGGAGAGGTGAATCAGGGCAGATTGGAAACAAAATTGCTCCGTGCTTGAGTCGACTTGGGCGAGATAAGGAGGTTTATTCTGAAGTTCTATCATACTATACCTAACCTACAGAACAGTTAAAATATTCATAACGAGTGATATTCCATGAGTGGTTTATGCTGGCGTGTTTAGGTGTGGTGTCTCGCATAAATTGCCATGATTTACATATTTTTCCTCATCTCTCCTTCCAAGTAGGAACGCCATTCTCTAAACCCGTGGGCTCAAACTATTGTTCCCGCCAGTACCGTAGTGATTGCTACAATTCCTCCGGAGGGAACCAAGGCTTGAAAGATGTGGTGGGTTTGTTCGGTAATCTAGACTTGAACAACTGTATTTGATCCAAGCTAAGCAAGAGTGTGGGTTAGGTGGGTAGAGTTTGGAAGGTTTGCCTTACGGGGAGGGGGGGTGTAGTTTGGGCCTCCGGGTAGAGGGTTTGGTGGCTTTGGATGGATGTGATTGTTCTGCCTCGGGGATCAGATGCCCTGTGGGAGATGAGGTTCTCGGTCACCGGTTTCTACCTGGGGTGTCCAGGTTGAGCTTAGCCCATCACCGAAAACTGTCCCTAAGGGGGACGGCAGACATATTGGTGACCGCCGACGCGGTCCCGGAACAAGTACTGTAGCTGTATGGTGAGAAATTTGTATCGCCAGAGCGGCAGTGATCGGGATTAGGGTATTCGTGATTAAGCATGAATTTGGCAAAACTGGGGTAGGTATGAAGGAAATAACCAAGGCAAAAAGTGACAAGTCTGTAAAGCAGGCCTACGAATGTGCTTAGCCTCACAGCTAACAGGGACTCTACAAAAAAAAAAATAGAAAAAGTTCCCAAACTCAACGATAAATGTCACATTAGCAATCTCCCCAACCTCCTCTCCATAGCGCCTCTTAGTCTCTGCAATACACCCCTTAAAATTACCGCCCATAACATCCTGCACCTCTCCCAGCAATATCACCCACTTGACCGTGTCTCCACCAGCAACACCATCGATCCGACACGCCTCGCCGCGCATCATCGCCGGCACGAGTAAAGCACGTGAGCCCTAAAGGCCCAACCTCCACAGTCCATCCATCCAGCACTACTCCCAGGCCTTCGCGAGCGAGACCCCTTCAATCACCTACTTGCATATCCAACTCTTACTTACTTCCATTGCCCCCCCACCGGAACTGTGTGTAAAGTTAGTAGCATAGCGCGAGGCAGTAGTATGCAGAATATTTTTCTAAACTGCTTTAGTGGTATCTTGCTGGCCGAAGCTCTTATCGTAGGTGTGCGAGAATTGTCGTGAGAACGAAACCCCCCAATTGGGTGCTTTCACGTAGGGCCGCGTTCGTTGTTCCGCGAGTGTAAGAGGACGTCTATTACACATGAGCCGACGGGTCTCTCATGCTCGTCGCTAGGAACTTAAACTCCTGTCTAGAAGATGCCCCGTGCGAAGGTTAGGGTTACATGGCACTCGCGGTTCTCCCCGTTGCCGCCCCGCGTGGGCCACGTCTGTTCCGGGGATACGGCTAGGAAAATGACTATGGGAAGAGGGAAGTGGGGGCGTTTAGTGCGCCGATGACCGAGTACGAGTACGGAACGCTGCACTAGGGTGCGGAATTGTGGGCCCAGGAGGCGTGTGGAGCTCTCGTGGTGGGTCCTCACGGTGCGCGGCAGGGAGGGTGCTGCAACCGCAGCTACCTATCCAGCCTTACGCGCATCGTTATCCAGCCCGAAGCCGAGGGAGACGGGGAAGAGGAAATGCAGAGGGATGGACTCGGGGGGGCGGGTGCTTGAAACGGCCGAAATGATCGCAAATTCCAGGAGAATAAAAGTACGGTTATTTCTTCAAGCCGCAGTGTCCAGAGAAGCGATGGGAAGTGGGGGGAGGTGGCGCAAGACGAAAATGCCTGTACCTCAAAGTCTTGGCAATGAAATGCAACATCTCCATGAGCCTCAAATCCCTGGCTTCAACTCCTCCTCAATCGCAAAAAAAGAGACACATTGCAGTTTAACATATGTTATATGTTTAAAATACAGTAAATTTTCAAACGCGAAATAACCCAGCAGGAGGTCATCTACTCGTAGATGGATGACCAAGAAAAATAACTCTTGCGCTAGATAATTCCAACAAGCATCATGATAGATCACTCACATAATTAATAATTATTAACCCTCCGGGCGGACATTTGGTTGCACTGCCTTCGGCTACCTGTTCTACACCCTTCCGTTCTCACGCCATAGTGGGGTGGTGAAATAGGTGATAAAGTGGGGAGGATGTCCTACTTGCACTCGCGGAGCCAAGTTGAAGCCGGACGCCGGAGGTGACAACTCCCATCCAAAGTTCCCTGCTTTAGCTCGGCCGCGTGAGTACGATTGCTTCCAATATTGCAGCCGGAATAGTTGTTGCCGTTGCCGGGACAGTTGTTGGAGCTGTGAAAGTCTCTGACCACAAGAATTTCTCGTATGGGCTTTTGCAAAAATTAGTCTCTTAGCCCATCAACATTTATTCTACCCCTCCAGTATTACTACCCTGAGAATGCACCAGCTCTGTGACCTGCCAATCGCTACTCGTAGGATGAATGGGAGATAAAGTGTGCCGGTGATAAAATCCAGACCGCACAACTTGGCTTGGCACTGATTGAACGGGAACGTTCGGAAAGAGTAAAAGCAGGTAAACGAATTGCGGCTCATAAGGCGGATTAGAGGAAGCTTCCTCAGGAAATTCTTTCCTTCGAAAACTCCTCGAGTACAGTACAAGTACGGGTAAAAGGTACAAGTATTGTAGGAACAGCACCTGTCTCGAATAACCGAACGGTATTTTGTTTGACAGCTCAAGCACCATTTCTAGTTTAAGGTCGGTTCGGAAGACGGGCAAAACCTGAGTTTGAGGATTTTCACAATCGCGTACTAGTTTCTTTGTCTTTATTGAGAATGTCGGGGTTCACTCCGAAGCATGAAGGACATACATACATTTTGCTTTTCCCGTACCACACCGTAGTACTATCTCGGGGCCGTATTTTCTGGTTTTCGGCCCTCCAAACACACCACAATACTTACCCAAACTATCCAGCGGGCAGTCTGAGACGGTAAAATTCGCGACCAGGTGGATGAATGACTTCGCCATTGTGGTCAATTCACACGGCCACCAGGAGGGTTTTTAAATCTACTAACGCGGAGTCGGCCCGAATCGTGGAAAGGTCATTAAGAGCTTTGCCTCTCCGAATTTTAGTGTCTAAGACCTCCCAGGGATATACAGTGGTTGGGCTTGATTGCTGTGCTTGGATTTGTAGCTCCTTCGACGCAAGCAGTCGTTGGGCGTTTGTGTCGCCACTTTCGGAATCAGGGGCAGAACAGTTATCAGTTCTGCACATCGCTTGTATAACACGATCGACCCCGCTTTTCCAAAATTTCAAATAGTCACAATAAACACCCAAGTATATCAACACCTTCGGGATAAACACCTTCCTCTTAACGTTCGGAGCCACGAAAAACCAAAAAATGTCACAATCTTTCAATAATAACAGTAACTGTTTCAATACCAATAACTACGTTGCACCCGATGATGAGTCTAAAATACTGGCTTGGCTGTCACCGCTTGAACCATGGGTACGACATCGAGACATTGGGGCTCAGCGGCTGGACACTATAGGGGGCTGGGTGCTGGAAACCAAGGAATTCAGACGCTGGCGTAGCGGCGGTGGAGAGGATGAATTTAAGCAGGGGACCTTATTCTGCGAGGGAAATCCGGGGGTAGGGAAGAGCTACATCTCGTAAGGGAGTTTGTACCTTTTGAAGGAAAATTGGATAAGGTGTTGCTAACAGGTTATGTTGCCAGGTCCATGGTCATAGATAAGCTGTGCGACGAGGCGGTGAAACATCATACCGCAGTTACCTGCTTTTACTTCGACTTTGCTGCCCGGAATGAGCAGTCACCAGTAAACATGCTTGGCTCCCTCTTGAGACAGCTAGTTAGCGGATTGAAGGAAATCCCGGAAACGGTAGTCCGGACTTTCCAAAACGAGAGAAAGGTAATTGGGGGTAGAGGATTACAAGTATCAGGAATATTGGAGATGTTCCACACCATTGTCGCCACGAAGCGCACGTTCATATGTATTGATGCCCTTGATGAATGTGTGCCAGAAAATCGCACGGTAGTTCTTGAATCACTGCGAAAAATTCTTCTAGCGTCCCCAAACACCCGCATGTTTATAACGGGACGATCACATGTTCGCAACGAGGTTGAGAGGAAATTGGATGGAGGAGCTACTTCCATCATAATACGGCCTACGGAAGAAGGTTTCATTACATATCTCAACGAGAAACTCAGAAATGACACTGCCCCGGATACAATGAGTCCAACACTAGAGGCGGATATCATGAGGAGCATTCCCGAAATAAGCTCAGAAACGTACGTTAAGAAAAGGCGCAAGGATAAAGCTACCACAAATCAATGGCTGACATGTCCGAATGCAGATTCCTACTGGCGTCTCTCCACATTGAGGCAGTCCTCCGAGAAACGACTATAGCTCGCCGAGGAAAACGGCTCAAGTCATTAAAAGATGGGGCAGGGTTAGGGGATGCATATGGTGCGACGCTCGAGCGGATAAGGTCTCAAGATGAGGAGAAGACAAAGCTCGCGCTAGCCACTCTGATGTGGATCTGCCATGCAGAACGGCCTTTAATGGTGGGTGAGTTGTGCCATGCGCTGGCAGTAGAGATAGGAGAAACGGATTTTGATCACGACAATGTTCCTTCGATAGGATCATTACTAGGCAGCTGCCAAGGCCTGATAACCGTTGATAAGGAAGCTTCGACTGTGCGGTTAATCCACATTACTGTCCGGGAATATCTTTGCACCCATCCGAATCTCTTCAATAGACCTGACTCGACAATTGCAGAAGCCTGCTTGACCTACCTAAATTCAAAACAGGTCACAGACCTCTCATCCCATAATCTCTCAGACAACCAAGCCATGCCATTCCTCAGGTATTCTTCGAGATATTGGGGGACACATGCCAACAGGGAACTCTCAGACCACGCGAGAATCCTTGCGTTGGAGCTTTTAAGCCAGTACGAAGGCCATGCATCCGCTCAATCCCTTTTGAAGCAAGTGTTGCACCCCAGCTATTTCGGACTCATCGGGAATCCCCCGCTCTTCTCCGGGCTACACTGCGCGTCCTTTTTCGGGAATGTTGAACTCGTAACTGCGTTGCTGAATGGGAAATGTTGCAATATCAACCGGGGAGATTCCATAAATCGTGCACCACTGTCATGGGCGGCGTGGATGGGGCATGAAGAAGTGGCCAAGGTACTGCTTAAACGGGAAAAGGTCGATCCCGATCATGCAGATATGGATGGTAGAACACCACTCTGGATGGCTGCCCTGGGGGGAGGTGAAGGCGTGGTTGGGTTGCTGCTAGGACGGGAAAACGTTGACCCTAATCACCCAGATGAGAATGGTCGAACACCACTCGGGATTGCGGCTCTCGAGGGATATGACGGAGTGGTGAAATTGCTCCTGGGATGCGCAGATGTCGACCCCAATTGGAAAGATAACGAACTTAGTACACCACTCTCATTGGCTGCTTATAAAGGACATGAAGCAGTTACGAAGCTACTCCTGGACCGGGAGGGTGTTGACCCAAATCATCTGCATGAGAGTGGTCGAACACCACTCGGGATTGCTGCTTTCGAGGGACATGAAGGGGTGGTGAAACTGCTCCTAGGGTGTGCAGGTGTCGACCCCGACTGGCAAGATAACCAACTCGGTACACCACTTGCACTGGCCGCCTGTAAAGGATACGAAGGGGTTGCGAGGCTACTCCTGGATCGGAAAGATGTTGACTCAAACCGCCCAAATGAGAATGGTCGAACACCACTCGGAATTGCTGCTTTCCAGGGACATGAAGGAGTGGTAAAATTGCTCCTAGGACGTGCAGGTATCGACCCCAACTGGCAAGATAACCAACTCAGTACACCACCCTCACTGGCTGCCTATAAAGGATATGAAGGGATCACGAAGCTACTCCTGGGCCGGGAAGATGTTGACCCAAATTGCCCGGACAACTACGATCGAACACCACTCGTGGTTGCTGCTCTGCGCGGACATGAAGGAGTGGTTGAGCTACTCCTAGGGCGAGAGAATGTTGACCCCGGAAGGCCAGATAACCAAAACAGGACGCCACTCGAGTGGGCCACTGAAAACGGACATGAAGGGGTTGTGAAGCTACTACGTGGCAGCAGAGGTGTTGCCCTCAATTGCTCAAGCGTCGAGGGACATGAAGGAGTCATTAAACCGCCGCTGTGACGTGACCGTATCGACCTCAACCACCCAGGCCATGTTGGATTGCCTATAGGGCATGGGGTTGGACGGATATGCTGTTAGAGGGCGGTGTTTTGTTTCTTTCACATCCTATGCCGGTAGGCATAGGATATGGGTCACTGATGGTAGTTTTGTGTTGTTTCTTTCACACCCTATTCCATTAGGCATACGGTAGTCTGGTTCAGGTTTCTTCTAGATTGCTGGAGGTTGAGATCTGCCAGGATGGTTTGTTTCTTTTGAGTTCATTGTTTTTCCATGGTCGTTCGCTCTTTGGAGGTGTATATCTCTTAGCCAGTCCTTAGCTAGAACAACCATCGATCATCGTTTCCACCACTTCTGTCCTCTCGTTCCACCTCTCATCCATACTTGTTTTCCGCTTCACCGCTGCCCATCTTTGAGTTGCTTCATCCAAGTTCCTGTTCCTTTTGTTTGGCATACAGAACCCGGCGAATTAGTTCGTTTATGGGCTCGAATCATTTATCCACATTACCACGCGGTTTTACAGATCCCTTGCTACCAGATTTTCTCCTCTTTCTATTTTTCCTTGTTCTTTCATTTCCTCCTCGTACGCCTGCTTGCGATAGATGGATAGATGGATAGATATATAAGTTTCACAATGTTATAGACTATTCTTTCCGCGATAGCAGAGGAGTAGCTCAGGCGCTCCCGAAGCTACAGTGACAATGAGAATCAAGCTTACTCTAAACGCTGCCAATCCGAGATGCCATTGTTTGTGGTATAAATCCGCATTCTATTTACTTACCCTTCCTTAAAAAATATCAATTATTCTACCGAAAACTGCCCGGGTTCCCACCTTCCACAATTTATCCCCAATCTGAGCCATCGCTTGACGATAGCCCGGGGAACGGTATCCTCTCACTTGATATAACGCTAGAAGTCTGGGGCCGAAGGTGTGTAACCCCCCCTTCCATTTTTTTCGATTTAGGCGCCGCAATGGGCCTGCCAGTTCGAAAGTGAGGAAACCCGACCTGAGCCAAACGGAAGTTCGTAGGAATTGTCTACGGGAAGAAGGCAAGAAAATTGGTAAAGGAGACAGAAAGGATGCCAAATAGTGATGGAAGTGGGTTTTATCAATTATACTAAATGACTTATCTGCCAACCTACAATGAGAGGTGGATATCGTAGGAGAGGTTCCCACATCACTAAGGCTCCCAATCAAAAATACCAAACAAACTTGCTTATGACAGTGTATCGGTTGAGACATGTGCGACCGCGAGCATAACAAGTCGACTTCTCTAATTCTCGGGAATTACTGTAACCGATAGGACTGCTCCTGGCCGAACCTCTCAATTATCAAAAGGGGTCAGCAAAAATCAAGAATGAAATTCCTGCTTAGTTAGAAATAGGAAGTTTTAATGGGTCGGTCTACTTTCTAGAACACACCAAACCACAAACCAATAACCCTCATTGTTGAGATAATCCACCCGGTGTATGAAACAACACACTTCAAGACCAATTCAACTCACCTAAGCTACGCGAGACAAGGTCAGAAGAAAATGCTGCCGCAAAGGAAGGCCCAACCTACCCTTATTGTCCGACTATCTATGCACAGATATCCCTTCAGTGTCACCGCAGTCCCTTTCCCGATACGTCCTCTTGCTGAGCGATTGCCTAGTTTTCCCCCCATCGCCCGTAACCCTAGGAAAAAGAGCGGGAGGGAAGCGAGAAATAAGCAAGAACCTTTCCCTTTACATAAGTTTCACCCACCCCTGTCAGCTGAAAGCTAGCGAACAGCACCTCTCCGGCAAACATGACATGTCCCATCCGCTCCCTATACAAGCCACGCAAGCGTCGTGTATTTTTCTTTCCCCAGCAGGTTTGCGTCGTAAACTATTATTCACGCTTTTGCCGGTCATCTGCCACAAGCTGGGGTCTGCTATCAAAGTAAAAAAAAAAAAAACCCCCACGGCACCAGGGTGGACCCGCGCAGGGGAACGAAGACTACGCTGGTCATACCCGATCCCGCAGGTGGGGGGTGTGTCATGGCAGATTTGGGATAAATTTCCTAGTGATTGGATCGGTTTGGGTGAGATAAGTAGGTTTATCTTGGACCTCTATCAGACTATACTTGGCTTACAGAACAGTTGAAATACTCATCACGAGTGATATCCCATGAGTGGCACCTTCTTGCATTTTTAGGTGGGGTGTCCCCCATAAATTGCCATAATTTACATATTCTTCCTGACCTTTCCCTTCCAAGTGGGAATGCCATTCCCTACACCCGTGGGCTCAAACTCTTGTTCCCATTAGTGCCGTAGCGATTGCAATAATTCCTCTGGAGAACACCGAGACCTGGAAGATATGGCGACCTTGTTGGGTAATCTGGGCTCAAACTACGGTACCCGATCCAGACCAATCAAGGGTGTGGGTTAACCGAGTAGAGCTTAGAAGGCTCGTCTCCCGAGGAGAGGGGTGTCGTTTGGATCTCGGGGAAGGGTTGGGTGACTTTGGTTGAATCATAAGA